>CM028140.1:35545337-35597837 GCA_016403345.1 Corylus heterophylla | reverse complement strand
CATGCCACCCTCACGATCCTCAAAGCTTCATGCATTTTGTTCTCACCATTGACACCTCATCACACACAATGGAATTAGCCTCCATATGTGCAACGCAAGCTGATTACCCAACTTTATCGGAATATTTTCTTAGATGTCTATACATTTCCCTTTTCAAAAGGAATGTTCGTTCAAACTAGTTTTCTCTCACTTAGTGCACATGTTTCTAGGATGTATTCTAATTATGTTTCGATCACTCTTCACTATATTGAACTGGTAAATTTCTTTGAGATGTTCTGTTACCATTCATCATTTTGATTTTCTGGATATTACATGACTCCTTAGTCTCTGTATAAAAATGCTACTATGATAAATACTTCTAGCTATAAGATTTGGCTTGTAATCTTTCCATAAGACCTGCTAGGGAAGTATTATATTATTTATTCAAGCTTTGCAGCCCTGAGGGAATTTCTTGAATCTCTCCAGCTTAACTGAAAAGACAACTGGATGCAGTGCCCAGACTCGTGTAAATCCTAAACTTATGCTTTTGAGCATCGAATCCTTGCGGAACTCGGAGATCATTCCTGCTGAAAGGAATAAACTTTGCCTGATAAATGCTGGCAAGAAGACACCTGATCTCTCTAGCATGAGAACAGCTAGGTATGATACCAATATAACTTTAAATCCCTCTTCAATGCCTTCCTCTCTGATTTTTTTTTTTTTATTAATCTTTAAATGGCTACACATCTTCAATATAGGACTATCGGGGCAAGCAAAGCTCTATCAAATTCTATATGTCAGACAGTTGATTCTTCGGGAAAGTTCGCGCAAAATGTTGGAGTAGAGGGAAATACAACATCGAAGATTGTGCATCTTGTTGGCAGTGATGAGAAACAAATGTCTCAAGCCCTGTCCTTGAAGCGGAAAAAGTTCGAGGTTTTATATTCTTAAGCTACTCTCGATAATTCATAAAAATATCTTGGAAAAAGCATCTCATCAGTAGTGATCCTATTTGGAGCTTCAGTAAATCATATGGAAACTATCATGACCTGTCATCAACAATACTTATAACAAGCTATTTTGCAGCCATCAAATGCAGATTCAGAGTCCTTAAAGCCTCTGAAACGCCTCTCTGAGTCACCTAGTGAAAGCAGGTCCCATTGTTCTATTGAAAATAATGTGTTCTAAATTTGATAGTTTTTCTTTGTGGCCTGAAAATTTACTATCTTTGTTTATTGGAGTAACTTCTTTATCACAAATCACCTGCAGCAATTTAAAAGTACCTTCGGAAAGAGTTCTTGAAGAGCAGGTAGATACAGATGAAGTTTGTCGTATCAAAAATGACTGCTAAAATTTATATGAAAACATATAGGTGGTTGAAGCCTTATTAGGTAAAGACTTCAGTTCTTTAACATTTCATCCAGGTTTGCATTCGTGGGATTCGGACAGAGAGTAATGCCAAGCACATTACTGATGACCAGCCAACCTCTGGACTTGAATGTCCTCGAGAGGTAAACATGATGGAACTGGAAATTCCTTTAGTTATGGAGACTGATGGAAATGTCGAGAAGGCTGAGGCATATACAAAGGAGCTTGATGATGTGAGTAAATTATTATTTACTTTATCAGCTATCAAGTGATTTGTGTGTGCTTTACTCGCTTGATAAAAGCTAATCAAACCGTGAAATTTACTGAAGGCTCAAACCTGTAAGTGACTTGAAAAATGAAAACTGTGAACCTTAATGTGAAACACTTAAGAAAAGATTTGAAGTTGTTAAAACACCGACTTTGAGTTGCCCAACATAGCTCTGATGAGTCTGGGTTAAAGTTGGACTTTGCCATTCTATGGAGGAAGAGGAAGAAAAGTGGCTCCAAGTGCAGGATTTCAGGGCAAACCTCTCCTGGATGTGGCCATGTCAACTGACAAAGCAGCAACCTAGGAAAACAAAAGATTATGCTTTGATATGCTAACCTCGTTATTTATTATTCCTAAATTCACAATGCTTTATGATTCCAAGTATGGTGTTTGAATTGTATTTCACTTTAACAAAAATGGAAGCCTTTACGCACGAGCAATTCTTTTTAACTAATTGCTATTATTATTATTATTATTTTTTTCTCTCAGAACTCTTAGGCCCAAAGATAGGAATGTAGGCTATCTATTCTGTTTGTAGATGTCAAATAAAATGAAACCCAAAAGATTTAGAATATCTCAACTTTCTAATAATTTTCCTCCCCCTCTCCCCACCGCAGATTTGCAACATGCTGAAAAAGAAGCATGAGGAAGCCAAGGAAATATTAGTTCGAGCTATAGTCAACAACAATAATTTGCTGATGCTAAACCATCCCATCTATGAAGAGAAGATATCCTTCAAATTGTCTTTGCTGTTATATTTTTTGTTTCCTCCATTGTTTCACTTCTATTGTGCTAGAAAGTTAAAGTTGCATATCCTTCATAATTGAGAACATCCGTAAGATTCAGAATTTTGCTGCTAAACTGTTGCCCAAGGAGCTTCGAACATGATCAGTAGGAGCAACAGTTTTCCTATCAAGGTGTGTATAATTCATTTTTTGTTGACCTGCCTTAATTTTCTTCCCTTCATGATTGTGCATTTATCGTTTTTGTTTGGCAACGGTTGATTATTTTTCGTATTGTGTAAATTGGGGACATGCTGCACGTTCTCTTTCCAGGAGGTTGAGCTGTGCCGGCATGGTTAGACACTCAGAATGTGATGCTTTATAAAACACAATTTGTTTATCAAAACACATGCACTTTTTGAAAAGATCTTATCCTCATTATCTTATGTATTAACTGTTTGGCATCGCCTTCTAAACAAATATCGTGTACCCCAATCTCTGCATAAAATACCACGGCCTGGTATGCAGCTAAGGCCTCTCCAGATGTTGGGTCAAGAACCCCACTTCGGGTAACTCCCCTAGCCGAGTAGTAGTTAATACATAAGATAATGAGGATAAGATCTTTTCAAAAAGTGCATGTGTTTTGATAAATAAACGTGTGTTTTATAAGGCCTTGGGAGATTTAATAAAATTTTGAATTCCAAGAGATAATGCAGTTTTTGTTTTATAGCTTTAGATTTAAACTCAATTTTAAAATGAGAAGTTGTCAACAAATTGCATTACCGAAATTTGAATGATTTGTGGAATCTTTTAAATTTTTTGTAATTATCTAAAATTAAATTAGCAGATAAAATATTTGAAAATTATAATAACAAATAAAATTTTATTGTTCATTCTTGGGCTTTTGATCCATTTTACTAAGCTGTCTTAGGCCCAACAAGTCGAGCCTGCACCTCTAACCCATCCTCAAGGCTAACATGTAAATCTATTATGGGCTTAGAGTTGGGGTATTACACAAACATTCTCTTACTTCAGCTTGAAGCTTCCTTGTAAGCTCATGCAGCACTTTAACATTGCCGATAAATAAATCATTAGGATGATGTAGATATCTCTTCTTTGCATTTTTCTTTTTGTTTTCATTTTGTGTGTGGGCTTTAGCATATTCTCTGACTAATTTTGGGGGTTTGTTAAGTTAGTCTAATCATGGGACCAAATCGATACAAGGTCAGCTCAGGAAATGGCATGGAAGTAGAGAGAATTAACGTAAACTGAGGTCCAGTTGGTTCAGCCCACAGATTAAAATTGTGATTCACGCATCAACCACTCCATTCCTCATTGAGAATACATATTTCTTTAGTTTCTTACCTTTCTGAGTGCTTGTGCTTCATGTTAGGATTGGGAAAATACCCATATGTCATTCTACTGCATATAGATTCAATTCCATCAAATGTCATGTATTTTTCAGTTGACTTCTAATCATGATAAGTAATTGCATTCCATATTTTCTGCATGTTCTAATATTTTTGCTAATGATAGGGCTACTTGTTGTGGCGATGTGCTGATGGCTTATAACCCAATTTCTAACTTAATATATCTAGTGGGACATAAAAGAATGATATTTTGTTGAATTTTGCTAATTGCGTGCCTTTTCAATTCTGACATCGAATAAAAGAAGTCTCGCGTCTTAATCTCATATGGAGCTTTATATATGGACTAAACCAGAGCAGGGTTTTGGAGTTCGGCTTAAGTTTGATCCAAATTGGTTTGCTGGGATTAGTCCAATGGCAGTAAACACGGGTCACAAAATTGGTCCTTTTGTAGGAAAAGGAAAGGAAGAAGGCAAACAACAGTTTCGTAAATAATCAAGATGTAGGGGCTGGTATAGACCTTAATTTTCTTAGGTTAGGTTGAAGTAGGTGGGAAAATTAATAAGGGGATTTAGGTGGCAGCAGATCATGAAGGGGAAAATGAGGTGGCATCATCTGATTAAGGGATGTAGCTAGGCTTATGGTGGGAATGTGTTTCATCTGACGTGGCATTTTGGGGTTGTGTATTGGAGAGTTGGTGGAGTGAGCGACAGCTGACTAGGAGAAGATAAGGTACGGTTGGATTAGGAGTGGACTTTCAAGAGGGCTTTGTTAAGTGGGATTTCTTTGTATTGATTAGTTTTAATAGGCTTTCTTCTGCAACTGTTTTAGTTTCTCTTTGTAACGAGATTAGGAGTAATTAGAGGATTGGGGAGTCAAGTAGTGTATAAAACTAGTTTCCTTTTTATTGTGACTCATTCAGAACTTTGTGATTCCATGTGGTGGGTGCATTATATTACACTGGGTCTGAGGTTTATCTTTTAAGGGCGGGTACATTAAGTGGCCTTACCTTAAGAGGTTTCCCCTAAAAGCAAAAAAAAAAAAAAATTCAGAACTTTGTGATCAAAATCTTGTTTGTAATTAAGGAGGTTGGACTACCTTCGAAGTAGGCTATTCTATTCAGCTATTTCCATCTCTTCTCTCATTTCTTACTTTTTTCTCATTTACAATTTCATTCCCATAAAATCAGATCATCCAAAACTATTCACAAACATCAACATAATTTCAAGAAGTGGAACAATAATTATATAGACGACAAATCTTGGATAGTCTGGTGAATTATTGGGGTGACCTCAACTGATGTTGGAAACCATAACTTGATTTATGCTATTACATTGAGTAGTGTGTTCTAGTTTCTATCGTGATTAATATCAATTTTAACCTACCAAATTTGTTTAAATTAGGCCTGCAAATATGATGCATGCGTCACCTTCAGAAATGGTGGGGAAGACTGAAGAGCATGGGTTGAGCACTTGTGAGATAAGATTGCAAGCAGGATAGCATTGCTGGCCGGCCACGTAAGTATTGAACGTGGAAGTTTAGCAGCACAAAACATATATTGGATAAGAGTTGTGCTTTCGGTAGAAGCCAATGGCTGGGACTCCAGCTGGGGAAGAATGATAAAATTACAAAGGAAGTGATGCATGTTGACATGACAAATCACTTGGTGGACTGGGGTTGAATACATTAAAGAAAATGGGGAATTTGACAGAAATTTTTAATTGGATTTTAAGATTCTGGGAGTCTCTTTCAGAACAAACTAGTCTAATAGAGTCATATTGTTGTGTCCATCTGGGCACTATCTCGTTTTTATATGATTAGTTGGTAGTGGCCATGGTACAGAAAAATATGCGAGGAAGGTTTTTTTACAACAAACCTTAAAAACTTCGAATTGTGCCTTGGCAGGTAGTTCTTCTACTCCATCCACTTGGACTTATATATGTGATGTGAGGACTGATTTTTTATCATGTCATGCAAGTTTTCTTTTTCTATTTGGTTTCTTTAGCCGACTTGCAATTTTTCTCCGAGTAGGAGAAGTTGACCCATTTTCTACTAATATATAAAAAGGAAAAAACAGAAAAGAAAAAAAAAGGCTGCTGCCTGCTGCTGCTGCTGCTATCTAGTGCAGCACACAGGTTTTTTTAATTGCATGTTGACAAAAAGGGACTAATTTGTTTGCTCAAAATAAGTTAATGGTTTTTGCAGAATTTGAATCTTGTTCCACGTTCATATAAGACGGGAGGAAGATTGGGGGGGCGGTTTAAAACTTAAACTGATGTTATCATCTTACCCACAAATATATATATATGGCCAGAGTCGTGATCACAGGATCCACTGCACACCAGGTTTTGAACAAAGCCATTGGAGAATCAAAAGTAAAAAAATAAAATTGAAGATTGCGACGAGAGTTGTCCTGGTCCATTAGGCTATTGGACAAATCACAATGGTTCTAAGTTGGAACTTTTTTTGTTTTTTTTTGTTTATGATTTCAATTAATGAAAGCTCAAACAAAAAATTAAACGGCATGACTTACTCGTAAGAAGACAAAAGCAGCATAGTTATAAATGGCGGCCTATATATACCAGCCATCGTGCCTATAAAACCTCCAAGCCAGCCTCTCCATAACCCTCGAGAGAAATGGCACACTTAAGGTTCTTGGTATGTCTCATTTTAATGTTTAACTTATTTCCAATGTCTGAGCCTCGCCTTGTTAATCCAAATGGATCATACAAACCGGCTGTCTTGGATGCCAAGGAACTTTTCCACATGGTCTCATTATTCAAGGGAACAAACAAGAACCCGCGAAGGCTACGAGCAAGTCCCGGGGGCCCTGATCCACGCATCATTGAATGCTTAATTAGTAGAAAAGAGTAATGCTACCGATACTCTCACTTCTTTAGACCCATAGATGATTTTTAAAATCACTATTGGATTAAAATCTAATAAAGGTCTATCCCAAATTTAATGGTGGTTTTAAAAGTCACCTATGAGTATGAAGAAGTGAGAGTATGTGTAGCATTACTTTGGTATAAATCTTTTGAGAGATCTAGTGAGAGAAGTGATATCTCTCTTTCATTAGAGATATTATTCTGTAACTAGGCCTAAGTGAATAAAGAAAATATGGGTGATGCTGAGGTTATGTATTTGTGAGTGCTCATATAATAACCACTCGGTTATGATAGATAAGCACTTGTTAAGTATAAGTTCTTAGTAACCTCTCTTTTGCATAATTGGATATGAAAGATATAATGCAAGCATAACTTTTTTTTTAATTGTTTCAGAACCCTAATTAAAATGGTGCTCCATGAACTTTGAATAAGTTTGAATATGCTTCTATCTTCTGGCTTCATTACTCTTGACATCTGCTTTAAACTTTCTATTGTAGGAATATGTCTAGAGTGTTTGTGAGTAGGTGCCATGATAATTGCGACAAGTAACATAGAGATCGAAAGAGAGAGAAAAACTATTTGGTCTACCATGCGGCATATTGGGTCATCTCTCTCATTATCCAAACATCCATATTAATATCATCTCAACCATCTACTATTAATCATTTTGAGAAGTCAGGAAAATTAATAGAAGTGTCAACTTGTGGGCCTACCATATGACATAATTGGGCCACCATCAGATTTTTTCAATTTGCATTCTAATTTTATCTCTAGCTCCCTGTTCCCTCATTCCTATTTGTACTGAGAAAGATCCAGCTCCCCCTTCCCCTTCCCCTTCCCCTTCCCCCTTATCCTTTATAGTTTGTACCAGCAACACGTAGGGAGAGACTGGGGAGTTCCTTGAACGACATAATACATCTGTTGTAGGTTTATCATCAATGTTATGATTTGTGGGTAAAAAAAAGTATCTAACTGATCAAGTCTTTTGATGTTGTCCTAAGGACTTGGGATTAAATCTCGTTCACACCAAAGATGACAGATTTAAGACTGGAGAAAATTTATTCTATAACTAGGCCTAAATAAATAATAAAAAAAAAATATGGGTGCTGCTGAGATTATGTATCTGCGAGTGGTTACTTCATATAGTAACCACTCAGTTATGAAATATGAGCACTTGATTTGAGAACTATTAAGTATTATAAGTTTTTAGTAACCTCTTTTTTCCATAATTGGATATGAAAGATATAATGCAAGCATAACTTTTTATTGTTTCAAAACCCTAATTAAATGGTGCTCCATATATACTCAAAAGCTCCAAAATCAAGTGCACATATTTCATATCATTCATGCATGAATCATGATCATCAAGTACAAACTCTCCGAGAAAAGATTTTCTGCCAATTATAAGCATTCAATGATGCTTTGGATTAGGGGTGGGCAAAAACCCGCTCAACCCGCAAACCCGTCCTGCCCTACGCGGATTTTAAGCCTTTTTTTGTGGGTACGGGTGGATTTCTCCCAACCTGCGTGGGCGGGTTGTGGGTTTTGAAATTTTTTCCTTGCGTGCACCCGCCTTGCCCACCCAACCCCGCATAAGTATAAAACAAAAAAAACCCTAACCCTAATCATTTTTTTCTAGCGCCGTTTCTCCTCTCTCTCGTCTCTCACGTCTGCTCTCTCTATTTCCTGCTCTCTATCGTCTCTCTTGCTCTCTCTCTGGTCTGTTCTCTCTTTCTCATTAGCGACTCTCTCTCCATCTCTCGTCTGCTTCTCTCTTTGTCTACGCCGCCGCTCGACATCCTCAGGCCACGGGCTACTGCGCCGCTCCCACCTCTAGACTACGATCCAGGTTTTTTTTTCTCTCTCAAGAGATCTCAAGTTCTTGGTCCAGATTTCAAGTTTTTTTCTCCCTCGTCTAGATTTAATTCCAAGTTCTTTGGTTTAGGTTTGATTCAAGGGTTTTGATGTAGGGGTTGTGTAACTTGTGTTTGTTTAGGAGGAGAAGAAACCTGCAGAAGAGATGAAATGAAAAAGAAAGAAGAGAAGCTGGCGGAGGAAAGAAAGGAGAGGATTTGAGGAAGAGAGAACCCAACCCGCACAACCTGACCCGATCTACCCTGCCCCGCAACACCCGAACCCACGCGAATATTCTTCATTGTGCTCGGGTGGCGGGTTGGAATTTCCAAAACCCGCATTGTGCGGGGTGGGTGAGAAAAATACCAATACCCGCCCCGTCCCGACCCGTGCCCACCCCTACTTTGGATCAGGGCCCCAGATGGGAATGCAAACTTAAAAAAAATCTGGTGGCAGCCCAATATTCATATGGTGGGCGCACAAATTGATACTTCTATTCATTTTTCTAGCTTCTCAGAAGGATTAATAAAGATGGTTGAGATGATATCATGGATGTTTAGATGCTGGAGAGAGGGCTAGCTTAGCTGCAAGGAGGGCTGTATGTTGTAACAGTTTTAATAAACTGTATATGAATTGTAAATGAAATGACTGGACAATGGAATGAAAGTGTATGAAATCTGTATTGAACTGGACAATTTGAGATGTCCGGCCAACATTTACAAAGTAAATCTATTTAGTCGTATTTATCATGGCACCTACTCACAAACACTATAAACATATTGAGTAATACTATATAGTGGACTCTCATACTACAATCATACAACTATGATGACATGACAATGCAAATCAATCTTTAGATCAACAAAGACTTTTAAACTATCTATCAAGAATAAAGAAGCCAGAAGATGGAAGAAGGTCCTCTACTGTATTCCCAAACTCATAATTCAATGTTCATGCAGAATAAAGAAGGAATAAGAAGATAGAAGGAAATTTGTACCGTACTCCCAACTCAATTCAACGTTCGTGGATCACCATTTATAAATGATCGAGTGCATGCTTTCAAGCAATAAAAAAGCTATGATTGCATTAAATTTTTCATATCCAATTATGAAAAAGAGAAGTAATTAACTATAAATTTATACCCAAAAGCTCCAAAATCAAGTGCGCATTAGCATATGAGCACTTGCAAATACGTACATATTCTCGGCAACGCCAATGTTTTATTGATTAATTTATTTCAGCCTAATTTTAGAATAGTATCTTTGATGGAAGAAAGATAATATCGATCTTGATCATCAAGTACAACCTCTTTGAGAAAAGAGTTTCTGCTAATTATAAATGATGCTTCGGATCAGGGCCCCCGGGACTCCTTCGTTGGGGCCAACGAGTACTGCTCTTGATGTTTGTTCTCTTCAATGTCGAGACCATTTGGAAAAGTTCCTTTGCACCCCAGGCAACTGGTTGGTTTGATTTGGGCGGATTGTATGTCACAATGTCTTGATTAAGCAGGCGAGATTCAGCCGTTGCATGCAAGAGAAACATTAAAATGACGCACAACCACAACCTTAAATGTGCCATATATATTCTCTCAAAGGTTATCGAAGAACTCGTAGTGTGGAGATTCTCAAAGGGACGATCGATGGGGCTGGTATATATAGGCCAATAATTTGTGTGTTTTGTCTTCTTACGCGTGCTGCTGTTATATTTCCAATGACATTAGAATCTACAATTTGAAGTCTCTTCCTTTTGATTCTCCAATGGCATTGTTCAGTATTTGATTAGCTACGTGCATATGCAAGATCCAGTCACGAGAGTTTGGCCATATCTATATTTTCAACAAAGATAAAGACATCATTTTTAACCGTCCCATGAATAACGATGCATGACGGGACTGTCAGGACTTTGAAGAATGTTCCACATGTATCAGATTTGAAGAAAAATCTTATTTCTTAGGGCACTTTAGACTCCCTTGGATACTAGTATTCTGGTGGAGGTGGAGTCATCATGGTTAATAAAGGTTCATTGGTTGTGATGAAAGGTAACAAGATTGGTGGTTTCTACTTTCTTTGGTCTAGTACGGTGACAAATTTAGCTGATGTGTCTTCTCCAGAAAATGTCAAACTATCAGCAGTGTTAGCACAGTAGAGTGAGGATGAAGAGTGTTTCATGTCGCATGTACCTTACTCTAGTGCGTTTAGGAGCATCATGTATGTTATGGTGTGCATTCGTCCAAATGTTTCACATCCCGTTAGTGTTGTTAGTCCTAGTAAGGTTCATTGTTCAGCAGTGAAATGAACACTTCATTATCTATGAGGTGCTAGAAATATTGGCTCAGTCTTTGATAGAGATAGTGGTATTGGTTTCAGTGTCATTGGGTATGTTGATTCATATTATGCTGGTGATTTGGTTGTGACACGAGGAGATATCACATTGAAGAAAATTGTCTCTGAGGAAAATCCAGTGGCCGGATATGTTGACTAAGCCAGTTTTGGTTTCCAAGTTTAAGAGTTGCTTGAACTTGATTGTTGTTTGCAGCTTGTAATTACCCTTCGGGGTGTTGGAGGAGACATCATTATGAGATTTGCATTTAGGAACTTGATGAAATTCAAGTCAAGGTGGAGATTGTTAGTATATAACTTGAATTGACAAGTCAAGTGTGGGGCCCAACAGGTTTTTGTTTTGTTACTTGGGTTATAGCCGGCAATGAAGTCATGGTTTAACATGGACTTGGAATTCTTAATTGACCTGGAGTTTGTTTTCCTAGCTAATATTAGAGTTGCTTCACAGCCGACTTGTTGCTTCTATAAAACCTACTTGGCCAGTTTGTGAACTTGGGAAAACAGAAGACTCATAATATATCCTTTGGAGAAAAATAGCCTCAAGCAAACTTTTTGTTTTCTCATGTTTTTGGTGGTTCAAGGTTTAAAGAATTAGAGAATATATTCTCTGTTTAATATTTTTCTCTTTTGTGTGAGAGTGAGATTTGGGTGTATTGGGGCTTTGGGCCTTGAGTGATTTTCTCCCTATTATATTTTATACTCTATCTTTTGTTAGTTAATTTTTTCAGGGTCATGTCTGCCAGTGGATATAAGCTTGTTAAGCCGAACCACTTCAATCTTAGTGTCGTGTGTGATTGATCTATTTTTCTATTATGTTCTTTTATGCTTCTTTGGGATCCTGTATTTGTTTCCGTACTCAACATATTTGAGTTTCAATTTTCATTGATCTTGTAACATAAACATACACACACACACATATATATATATTTTTTCCATTGACATTAGAATCTACAATTTGAAGTCTCTTCCTTTTGATTCCCCAATGGCATTGTTCAGTATTTGGTTAGATACGTGCATATGCAAGATCCAGTCACGAGAGTTTGGCCATATCTATATTTTCAGGTAAGATAAAGACATCATTTTTAACCGTCCCATGAATAACGATATGCATGCATGGTTGTTTTTGCAACTTTGTATATGAAAATTTGGTGGAAGGGGGAATCAAATGTTGGATCCGACATTTGGCCATCTCATTTAAAAATCAATTAGTGTTCAGTGAGAGAAGCCAAATCCTTTTATGACATTCAGAATCGCACTTCGCAAGACATGTTGTAAGAGCTGTTCAAGTGAGCAGAGTGACATTGTTGCACCTTAACAATCCTTTACTCAACATGACACCCACGACTCGGACCCATGAGGTCCCCTGACTCTGATACCATAAACGCTCTCTTAGCACAATGAATTCTTACCATAAAAAGATTGACTTCCCTCACTGAATACCAATTGATTTTTAGATGAGATAGTCAAATGCCCAATCCAATAAATGGTATCCGAGCTGTCCAAATAAATAGAATGACATTGTTGCACCTCAACATCAAATAAAATGAAAATTTGGTTCTTAACTTTTCGACATATGATTGGGCCGTACGTATTATTTCTAAGTCACATTTGCATGCGTGCATGGTCGTGTATATATTCACTAGCTTGGTTTCGGCCCTATGAGGAGACACCCAGAGTCGATGCTTTTTCTGTGTATGCTTTTTTATGCCGACAAAGAGTTGGCCGAATGAGGCTAGGGCATGGCTCTGCAAAGGTTGCCTATATTGGCTTAGGGTCGTTAAGACCTAATTCGAATCTTCTTTTTCCATACTTATTTTTATTTTCGAAAAAAACAAAAAAAGGGAATCTACTTTTCACATGCTTAAACTTTTCTATTTGGTTAATTAATTTTAATCGAAGAAAGATATGTAGTGGCTGAAGCCTATTAAGCATCAATCAGCACAGCCCAAATACACCTGATCACTTGGATACTGTGAGATTAAATTGCTAAAATCATATAGGCTTTCAGGATGCACTATGTTTGTCAGATACTTTCTTTCTTTTCCAATTTTTTTTTTTTTAGCTTTACTTTCTTTTAGTTTGACTTTGTGTCTCCTTTGCTTGAATCATATCTCTCATCTATAGGTTTTAATTTATTTTTGATTTTTTCTTATATATCCTTTAAATTACTCTTTTCTAATAGTGCAGCACATGCAGCAAGCAACAATGGAGCCCTTGACTCACCTAAAAGTGTATTACTTATTATTTATTATTTAGGAGTTGCCCATCCCCCCCACCCAAAAAAAAAATGCAAAGTAGTACCGAAAAAGTGCATGCCCCTACTTCACTACTCTACTACTCGTCCTTTTGTCCCTTGACAGAACAGAGTATTTTTTTCTTCTTCTCAATTTCATAGTTTTGCACAGTTTCCAACTTTCCATTAACAAAGCAATATGACTTTACTACAATAAATATATATATATAGTTCGTAAACCTAACATGCCCCTGAATTGTCATATATTTTTTAATGCTTTTTTTAAAGTTTAAAATTTTTTAATTTAGTGTATCGAACTAATTTTTTTTAATGTCCCTCATTAGTTAAGATTTTCTATTAAATCTCAAAAAAATTTCCAAATTACCCCCACTTTTTTAGAAAAATTATTATTATTTTTTTGCAATGATTGAGACATCGATATTTTTGCAAATACCGTTAAATTTGGACCAATGCCTTATTCTTTGTAATTTTTTTCTAAAATAAATGAGAGTATTTTGAAAAAAGTTAACGGGAGGTGAGATTGCAAACAATTGAAAGATAGATACACTAAATTGAGAGAAATTGAACTTTAAAAAGGACATTGCAAAAAATAATGACAATTTAGGAGGGTTAAGCAAAACTTTCTCTAAATAGTTTAAATCTTTCTTGAAAAGAAAAAATTAGGTATGTAATCAAATTAATTTTTACATTGAATCATTATTAAATTTAGGAAAAACTTCACAAAAGACCCCTAAGCTACCACGCGATTTGAGAAACCTCCCAAATTTCAAAACCTCTCAATTTCATCTCCCAAACTTTCAATTTGATGCAATATTCTACCCCATCCGTTAGTTTTTGGATGTTAAAAGTAATGAAATGACCTTTATATATACACCCCTAAAAATTTTATACAAGTCTAAGTTTACCCTTAATTTCAAATTGAAAATAAAATTAAAAAAATGAAAAATTGAAAAGTAATTTGGTCTTTTTAGTGGTTTCCGTTAAGTTTTAACGGTAAAAATTGACGATAGGAGGTCAATTGTATCACATTGAAAGTTTATGAGTGCAATTGAGAGTTTTTGAAATTTGTGATATCTTCTCAAAACGCTTGGTAGTTCATGAATTCTAAGTGAAGTTATCCCTTAAATTTACTATGAAGTAAAAAAAAATTATCTACGTAAACTTTTATAATTATATTCCTCTTTTGATATATATATATATATATATATATATATATATATATATATATATATTGTTGAAAATAGCTTTTTCAATAACGAATATTACTAAAAATCAATTACGAAATCGAATGCAAGGATATTGGATTAACTACTGTTTGGTTGCATATATTGAGAATGATATAGTTAATGTTATTAGTAATGAAGAAATTATGCAACGATCTCAAAATATAAAAACTCATTGAGAACAACTAAATAAATTAACACTAGGCATGAAAAAAAAAATTACAAGATACATTAATTTATATGTTTGAAATGATAATTAAATTTTGTTGAATTAATGTATTTAGTTCGTTAGTTGTATTTTTAACATTTTTAATCAATTCTTGTTCAATTGTATTTTTTTTTAATCTTGCTCCTTGTTAACAAAAATCTTAACTCTGCCATTGACACCAAGTAATTACCAATTCCATATTATATATGCGAGTATGTGTGAGGAAATGTGAATGGTGAAGTCCATAGAGATTTTAACATCATTTAGAAAGAAGCAACCTATACTATATGCCATAAACACATTCTTTTATGCTTCCCACTCCATGAAATAAGAGACTTAAGTATTTGACTCTAATATATATTATCGTTAGGTTATTCTTCCCAATAATATTCAATAAGAAGAGGACGAGTTTTTGACTTTAAAAGAGGAAAACTCTATTAGTAAATATAGTATAATAATTTTGGTTAAACGATTAAACACACAATTCGCATAAATTTTAGTTTTTAAAGATAAATAGCCGCTCATCCATCTTCATATAAAATCATATTCCCACTACATACAACACAGTTGAAGTTAAAAACTTAATTCATTGTGTTGAGCTCTATTTATTGATGAGGAATCTTGCGAATTGTGAAGAATAAAGAAGCCATCTAAAGATAGAAGGAAATCTTTAAAGAAGCCATCTAAAGAATAAAGAAGCCATCCCAACTTAATTCAATGTTCATCCTTCAAAAAAAAAAAAATTCAATGTTCATGGAGCACCATTTAATGAGTGTTTTCAAGCAATAAAAACGTTATGCTTGCATTATATATATATATATCCAATTATGGAAAGGAGAAGTAATTAAGTATTAATTTATATCTTAACAGATAATTAAGGTGGGAAATGTGGGAATTCACCATTGGTGGTTTTTTTTTTTTTTTTCCTCATTTTTAATTAAGAGTGGATAGAGCAAGCAACTCAGCTTAAATATATGTGAAATGGACGTCAGAATACAAAAAAGTATTTATCTTTTAGCACTGTTTCTTGCTTTAATTTATTTTTAGTGATGATTATAGGTGGACGCCAATAATTGACCGAAGATGTGCATGATATATTAAACTAAACCTACTTAGTTACCCCTTGGGGTGATCAAATAGGGAAAAATGCACGTGATAGACATCCGGAAGAAGAAACCAAAAAGAATGTCTCTAATCAATTAGGGAATGTTTTAAAGAGGAAACTTTTTGTGCGTGCCCACTTTGTTTTCAAACTGCAGATCGAGTATGTACAGATTGAAATCGAGTCAGATTCGAACTCCCTATGCTTCTTTTGTTGATAAACAAATTAA
Source organism: Corylus heterophylla (assembly GCA_016403345.1). Taxonomy (NCBI): domain Eukaryota; kingdom Viridiplantae; phylum Streptophyta; class Magnoliopsida; order Fagales; family Betulaceae; genus Corylus; species Corylus heterophylla. The sequence continues at coordinate 35,582,036 of CM028140.1, read as the reverse complement.
AATGACAACTCAGATATGATTATAAATATTGTAATTCTTGCTCAAACATTGGATTGAGTAATTCTATAAATGCTTCTCACGTGAAACATAAGCAAATACATTGACACAAATCCTGCCTTCTTACCTTGAAAGCTCACCGGCTGTTGCAGAAATCTGAGAAGAAATATGGCTAAGTACTTGAGCTTATGGTTATGCCTCATCTTAGTCTTTCACCCATTGGCATGGTCTGAAGCTCGCCCTTTCATTCCATTTATGGAGGCCTGGAGTCCAAACAAACCCTACCCACCAATGCTTCTGGATGCTAAAGCTATGGCCAACATGAGATTGGGATTCCAGGTAACAGTGAAGAGGCAGCTAAATGATGAGCCTAATCGAAGTAGTCCGGGTGGACCAGATCCTAGGCATCATTAATTAATTATTGGAGAGATTTTAAAAAATTTCTCTGAACTTTTACTCATTTTGAAACTATTTATTTGAAGTTCAAAAAATTTTAATTTAGGGTATCGAATTTTTTATTTTTTGCAATGTCTTATTCCGTTAGGATTTTTTGTTAAATATTTCAAAATTTCCAAAGTACCCATATTTTTTTAATAATAAAAAATAAAATAGAAATTGCAAAGATTAGGCGTTGGTTAGGATTTAATGAAATTTGCAAAAATACCTATACCTAAATCTTTGTAATTTTTTAATAAAAAAAATGGGTATTTTGAAAAGATTTAACGAAAATCCTAATGGAAATGAGACATTGCGAACAATTGAAAAGTTTGATACACTAAATTGAGAGTTTTTGAACTTCGAAGAAGTAATTTTAAACGTGTAAAGGTTTAGAGAGTTTTGTGAAGTTTCTCCTTAATTATTTGAAATCATAGGGGAAATTATTTTGGAGAGCTGGACATTTATGTACTGAATTATGTTATGAGAAAGAAAAAAAAAAAAAAAAATAGTCATGTTGTTGGAATTATGTTGTTGGAATTATGTATGGTTTTTTTTTTTTTTTTTCAAAAAAGTAAGAGAGATCTCAATTGTGGTTATTTTATTTGGACGTGACTATGGTAGCACCTATCTGTTGAAATACTGCTCATGAAGGGCCGAGACAATTTGCTTGAGACTACTTAACCACCACCACCGGTAGGTGGTATTATATGTATGGTTGTTTTTATAATGTTAGTCGCATTTTTATTTCTCTATTTTTTATTTTGCTCCACATAAGAGAAATTCCTTTGTCCTTCACGCCATTCAAGCCACCTAACGTGATTCTAACCGGCCTCCTGTTATTCAATAAAATTATATCTCTCGATATTAAACATGGAGCTAAAATTACTAGTTCCTATTTCTAGCATGAACGGCAGAACGGGGTGGGGTCACTTTCTATATGGAACTAATTACAATCATAGCATTTTCATTAATAGTACCTAAATACCTAGCGAAAAAAGTGCAAATTTCTATTTTTGCTGTTGCATTTTTCTATACTATTTAACAAATTCTCTATTATACTCTCAATTTTATTTAAATATTATTTTTAATTATTTTTAATTAATTTTTTAAACAAAAAAAAAATTAATATTTTATTGATGTAGTGTGCTGCACTCAATATCTAGAAGTGGCTATTTACTATATCACAAAAGGTATTTTGGCCAATCTCATAGGAGAAAAATGGCTCATATGAACTAAATATAACTAGTATGAGCCATTTTGAGCAAAAGAACACAATGACAATAAATAAGGCAAGCCAATCACACACAAAGAACATTAAGATTTAAATGGTTTTCTTAATGTGAGGTATGTCAACTAGCAAAGACAATCATTAAGAAAATCACTATCAAAGATGGAGTACAAAAATAGTAGAAGGAAAATCACGTAGAACCTAAAGCCCTAATTGTAAGCCCCCAAAACTAGCATCGGTTAGTCTGGTAAGGTTATTGGCAATTATCACAGTTTAACCAACTTGTGGCTCAATGAGAAATCATCCCTCTAAGTATTATCAGAGTTAATGCATATGAATAAATAAATATGAGAATCTATTAATCATTACAGGGACAAGTATATTCCGCGAAATTAAAGACATTGAGCAACTAATAAAAACATTAGGCAAACCTGATAACAACATGAGAACCCTAAGCAAAGTCCGTAGTGGCAACCATGCCACTCTTGAGTTCTAGAAACATGTTTCCTATAAGAGTAATAACAGCGTAAGTCTAACGACTTAGTAAGTAAACCTTACAATTGAGTAAGACATGGGCTTATTATTATTAAACAAAAGAAACGTGCCATTTGATAAAGTTTGAAAGGAGGTGTTGTCTCCGTTAATACACCTTGAAAATATAGTTTGGTTAAATAAAGGGTGGTGTACTCCAGCAATAATCGCTCAAGTATTTTAATGTAGAAAAACTAATGCTTTATAGGTCATAACTCTCATGTATGGTCTACTTGAGATATTACTCATTCTCAGCATGGTTGGTACAGTCCCGATGGACCTGTAATACAATGCCGTGCCCCGACCATTGTATGCTACCATCTACCACTAGCAACCCAACCGAGTCCAACCTCGGGTGGCCCACACTATTAGAAATGTACATCCTGTAATGACTAACCATTTGGCAATGGCTACACAGGTCATAAAAACTACTGGATCCAAGGCCTTTAGAGACACATGTTGACCATAAAATGATCTCTATATAGTAAGCTCATGACCATTATTCCGCACGTACTGGTGTATCATATCATACGATGCATCTTATCAATTAGTTATTAAAGCAGTTACCAAGTTATTATAAGCGTGGTCAGTCAATTGACATATCTCACATCTTTAAAGAAAGTGTTCGTAAGTGTTTACTTACCTCGTGCGCTCGCTTGAGTCCTCTAACATCACAAAACCCTACTATAACAAAATACGACACATCGTTATGCATAGTACTAGAGGACTTCTATGAGTATGGTACTAAGACTTATCTAACAATAGGGTTGTTGGAACCTAAGTTGCACAAGTGAAGCTAAAGGGCAGACGCCTGACCTCTTAGTCATACGTCCGGGCAGTGAGTTAGGTATTCCAGCCAAAAGCTCTAAACTGTGTTTTGAAGCTTCAATGAAGTCTATAGGCTACTATATCTCCTTCTAGGCTACTAAATAAACACATGCATTGTAAGAAAACTAAATATTATCCAACACAAGGAATCAAAGATGTGCTTTAAGGTCTTTTGAAATTATTTCTTGGTTTTGTAAGAAAAGGAATGCAAAAGCTTAAGATAGTGTCTTTAAAACACATAACATTAGGAAAGCAATAAGAACATCATTAAAAGTATAGAAATGGGCAAGGGGTTACCTTAGCATGGCAAGAACACAAAACTCTCTTCATTCTCCCTTTCAAACTCACTTCTTACACTAGGATTTAGGGTTTTCTAGGGGTGCAGGGATGGCTGAAGGTTGAATATGGGGTATTTATAGGCGGGGAAGGGGAAGGCATGCACTAGCTTGGCAAAGTGGGTAATGGGTTAAAACTGCTTTTCAGAGTGGCAGCGTATGTACGGTACTAAAGGCGTACGTACGGTACTATTGTACATTGGGTAAAAGGGTTCAAGCGTACGTCCTAGTGTATTTTCCACTAGGTCAAAGATTGGTGAGCGTATGTGCGGGTGGTCCCCCGACGTACGTCCTCACTAAAGACAAGTGCGTACGTACGAGTGATCCCCGGCGTACGTCCTCACTAAAGATAAGTGCGTATGTACGGGTGGTCCCTAGGCGTACGTCCTCACTAAATATAGGTGCATACGTATGGGTGGTCCCCATGGTATACGTCCTCAATAAAGACATGTGTATACGTAATGTATTGTTGGGAGTATATATGGTCAGAAAGGGGTAGGGTCTGGGTTTTGCCTTAAAAGACTCAAGGGGTTAGGTTACTTACTAGAGTTTAGGTCTTTTGTTATAAAACCATGTTTTATGAAATCATTAACCACGTTTTTAATCCTTTTTTTTTAAAACAAGTGTTTTTATGGAGTATTACACCAATACACACAAATCTCTCTATTACATAATAGAGATTATTTCTCAAAAAAAAAAAAAAAAGACAGAAATATAAATCATTCTTTTGCTGGGACAAGCTCCAACTTTGTTTCTCTCTTTTTCTCTCTCACAAAGCAACTATTTTTCCCTTGTTTTTCTTTAAAGCGTCACCACTCTCTTATAATCTCTTTGTGCAGCACAACTAGGAAAAAACCAAGATTCTTCACAATAGCCTAACCTTACTGTCATCAAACTCATCATTGGCCATGCTGACTGAATTTGCAGAACATTTTTAATTCTTATTATCTTCCAAGTCTTGTTTCATTAGCATGTAAAATCTTATGTAGTCCCATTTCTTGTGACAATAATAGTGCTCCACATCTTATGCATCTAACCAAGATTCTTTACCATATGCCAATTATGACTTATACCAAGACTGCTTACGCATTTTGGTTCAAATCATACCACAAGCTCATCAGCTTGATCATTGACAGGTTTGCTTTACCTCTCATACGATAAGAGAGATATGGTCACCTCTTCAAACGCTAGAATCTCTCTACCATATAACAATCTTGTAACCATGTGATCATAAGAAAGGGGAAGCGATACCAATAGAAGTATTGTTTTATCTTATCTTTAATCTTCACTCCAAAATTAAATGACTGTGTATTCAAATATTGAATTTGTTGAGGTGCTCTAGCAAATTTGTATTTCCTCCATTTGTAAACCATATAGTTGTTTTTTCACGTTCAATTTATTCGACAAATTCTTCACCATATACATACTCTCTAATTTCTGCCAAATTAACTCTACTTTTAATTCATCAATCACAATGTGAATGACTTCATTTGAAAAATTAAGATGGATCTCATTGGCAGCCTTCACGTCCATCTCCTTCCAATCATCATCATTCATCTTCTCGTGTTTCTTCGTATTTCCCAGTAACATCTTGTAGATTCCTTACTAAATCAAAAGATCATTCATCATTCTCTGCTAAAGAAAGAAATTGTTTTTCTCATTCAACTTCTCCACTTCATACTTGGTACTTGTCATATTTATCATTAATTTGAATCTCAAAGCTTAGCTCTGATACTACTTGTTGTGCAAAAGACCACAATTATGTTAAATAAGAGAAGACAATCATACATAGATAACACTAGGATTTAAGTGGTTCCCTCAATATGAGATATATCACACAACAAAAAAAAAAAACAAGGTTTAGTGACATGGTTATTTAGGGCATTTTTGCCAAAAAGAGTCTATATTAATTTCGCAACGCTTGATTAAGGGCACTTAGGACACGTCGGTTTTTATGGCGATTAGAATTTAAGTTTGAGACATTTTTTTACTTAAAAGTGCTTCGAAAAGGGACGTTTGGAACAAAGCGCCCCCTTTTTTAAAAGGGGGCGCTTAGTGGTGAAAAACACCCTTTTAAAAAAGGGGGCGCTTCCTAAGCAAGCTCCCCTTTTTAGAATGAGGGCACTTCCTAGGCAAGTGCCCCCTTTTTTAATGTACGGTTAGAAAGTAGTAGGGTCTGGGTTTTGCCTTAAAAGACTCAAGGGGTTGGGTTACTTACAAGGATTAGGTCTTTTGTTATAAAACCACGTTTTATGAAATCATTAACTACGTTTTTAATCCTTTTTTAAAACAGGTGTTTTTATGAAGTATTACACCAATACACACAAATCTCTCTATTATATAATAGAGATTATTTCTTAAAGAAAAATACAAAAGACAGAAATATAAATCATTCTTTTACTGGGACAAGCTCTAACTTTGTTTCTCTCTTTTTCTCTCTCACAAAGCAAATCTTTTTCCCTTGTTTTTCTTTAAAGCGACACCACTCTCTTATAATCTCTCTGTGCAGCACGGCTAGGAGAAAACCAAGATTCTTCACAATGGCCTAACCTTAATGTCATCGAACTCATCATTGACCATGCTGACTGAATTTGCAGAACATTTTTAATTCATATTATCTTCCAAGTCTTGTTTCATTAGCATGTAAAATCTTATGTAGTCCCATTTTTTGTGACAATAATAGTGCTCCACATCTTATGCATCTAACCAAGATTCTTTACCATATGCCAATTGTGACTTATACCAAGACTGCTTACAAGTTTTGATTCAAATCATGCCACAAGCTCATCAGCCTGATCATTGACAGGTTTGCTTTACCTCTCATATAATAAGAGAGATATGGTCACCTCTTCAAACGCCATAATCTCTCTACCATACAACATTCTTGTAATCATGTGATCATAAGAAAGGGGATGTGATACCAACAGAAGTGTAACGACCTAGATTTTAAAGCTCTTATTTAAATAATATTAAATAAGATTAAAAATATGAATGAATAAATTAGATCAATGATATGTGGATTAATGATATTGAATAACTATTTAGTGTTAAAGGTATATTACATTGATTTTTGACATCTTTTGTATATCACTTCAATTCTAAAATTTAGCTTCATTAATATGTTTATGGGCATAATTAAACTCAATCTAGTAAATAAATTATTTATATTGGTGTTTAGTGGAGTTAGAAATTAATTTGAAGCTTTTCAGTTTTTAGCCTAAAAAGCAGTGTCTTAATTTTCATACTGTCTAAATGAGATTAAAACTGCTTAAGAAAGATACCAAGGCTAGCCACCTTTGTTGAAAGCTTAAAGTCTTCTAGTAATGATGATTATAGTAAATATCATGATTATAATGATTTAATAAGGCAAGTGGCCAAGTGGGAATGCAAATAGATTAAAGCCTAAGTTGAATATGAAACTTTGTACATGCCAAAAGTAGACTCAAACGAACTCGGATGAAGTCGAACCAAAAATATAAAATGTTTGTTTCGAGTCCTCTATCTACTCTCAAAATTTCATGTCAATCGAGTACGTTTGGATATTGAAAAATGGATCGGAATACACTGCCCTCATTTTGGACGAAAATATCAATTGGTATAGAGCATGAAATATGGACTAGGTTCATTCTTTTGGTTAAATCCATCTCAACCCTTAGATCAAAGGTTTAAAAATAGATCCTAACCATTCATTCTCTTATAAATAGAGCCTAAGCTATAGTCACTTTCACTTGCTTTTTATTTACAATCTTAGAACAAGTAAAATTGTTTACTCCTCCTTTCATTTTTACTTCTAGTCAAAATACCATATAGCCTAAGATCTTTCTTGTAGTGTTCAAGCGTTTTTCTAAAACTAGTTACCTAGAGAAGATTTGGTGGAGTTTTACTTCTAAGGATTTTTGGGTAAGTGTTTCTTGTATAAATATCATGATTTATTGTTTTTATTACTTGTCCTCATTTAATTGTTTAAAGACCCAATAAAGTGTATATTGTAAAATAAAGTAATGGATACAAGTGAATTTATAATAAAGAGCTAGTGGACAAAATCAATTAAGGACTTATAATACTATCTATATATTATTTACTTTACAGTATTTAACATTTACATTCAGTCATTTCTTTTATGTCATTTAAATTTCTGTTCATATTTCTGGCGGTAAGGACCATTTGATGTCATCCCCGAAATATGCATTTAACATTTACATTCAGTCATTTCCTTTATGTCATTTAAATTTCTGTTCATATTTCTGGCGGTAAGGACCATTTGATGTCATCCCCGAAATATGCATTTAACATTTACATTCAGTCATTTCCTTTATGTCATTTAAATTTCTGTTCATATTTCTGGCGGTAAGGACCATTTGATGTCATCCCCGAAATATGCATTTAACATTTACATTCAGTCATTTATTTTATGTCATTTAAATTTCTGTTCATATTTCTGGCGGTAAGGACAATTTGATGTCATCCCCGAAATATGCATTTAACATTTACATTCAGTCATTTCTTTTATGTCATTTAAATTTACTGTTCATATTTCAAGCGTAAGGATCATTTGATGTCATCCCGAAATATGCATTTAATATTTACATTCAGTCATTTAACTAGTTATAAATGACTATCTTAGATTAATATAATAAAATGAGTAAATAAAGATGAAGTGACGGATAATAAATAAATATAAAAGATGAGGGTCTTTAAACAATTTTATTATTGGAGGATGAACTAAGTATTGTTTGTATGTATGTATTATGTGCGAAGTGGAGCAGAATACTACACTAAGGAGTGTAAGTATGGATATACTTCTGAGTACTAGCTTTGTTTTATTGTTATAGGAATTCTTATTTTGTCTTATTGATATAATTTTGCAATACAACCTGCTGCATAATGTGTCTAATAAAATGGGTGATAAGATAGCCACCTTAAGAACAAGTTTGGGTGGATTGCCGCGAGGAACCTGTCGGTATCTCGGTGGATGGGGGTATATAACCGTCCAAAAGGCCTAATATATAACTAAGTCAAGGCGGTGTAGTTGCCAGACCAAATGTAAACCTCTAAAGTGTGAGGGACATAACGGACGTAAGCGGTGAGAGCTCATGAGAAGAGGTCTCAAGAAAGATTATCATAAAACACAAACTAATCTGTCATTCGCTGCATTCACAACTCATTCATTATTATATATTTTAGTCTTTAATCTTATTTGTTCAAACTAGTCTTTTTAGTCTTTATATTTAGGAAAATAGATTACTCACTTGTTTGCCTATGTAAATATGATAACGTCATCTTTACATAGATCTTGATGCAGGGATAGAAAGTGAGGACGATGGTCTTTTTACTGGTTTTGATGGTTGATAGACCATCTGCTGCAGGATTTATGCTTACTCTATGGAGCAAGTCTCATTTATGTTAATCGCTTTTATTATGTATGGTGATGTGTGTAAACTTAATAGATATTACTATGTTAATTTAGGTGCCATCTGTGGCATATATTTGGTACACCTAGTGTGTACATATGTTGTAATGAAAACCATGTTTCTATTTTATTTAATAATATATCACCTCGAGGTATTTCAGTCACTCAACTGTTGTGTAAGTTATTCCTAGGTCATAGAAAAGAAAAAATATACATACTCCGCTGTAAGATTGTATTTTCTAAAGTTGCAGCGTCACGACTTCGATATTTGCTAGTTCAAATATCGGGGCGTTACAAGAAGTATCGTTTTATCTTATCTTCAATCTTCACTCCAAAATTAAACAACTGTGTATTTGACATATTGAATTTGTTGAGGTGCTCTGGCAAATTTGTACTTTCCTCCATTTGTAAAACATATAGTTGCTTTTTCACGTTTAATTTATTCGTCAAATTCTTCACCATATACATACTCTCTAATTTATGCCAAATTAACTCTACTTTTAATTTATCAATCACAATGTGAATGACTTCATTTGAAAAATTAAGATGGATCTCATTGGCAACCTTCGCGTCCATCTCTTTCCAATCATCATTATTCATCTTCTTGTGTTTCTTCGTATTTCCCAGTAACATCTTGTAGATTCCTTGCTAAATCAAAAAATCATTCATCATTCTCTGCTAAAGAAAGAAATTGTTCTTTTCATTCAACTTTTCCACTTCATACTTGGAACTTGTCATATTTATCATTAATTTGAATCTCAAACCTTACCTCTGATACTACTTGTTGTGCAAAAGACCACAATTATGTTAAATAAGAGAAGACAATCATACATAGATAACACTAGGATTTAAGTGATTCCCACAATATGAGATATGTCAAATAACGGAGACAATTATAAAGAAATTCACGATCAAATATGAAGTACAAAATAGTAGAGCATGATGTTTAATTTGTTTATCAGGATCTATGATGTTTAATTTGTTTATCAAGATATGTTTAAGAATTTAGTTTGTTATTTTTGAATGATGTTTAATTTGTTTATCAGAATTTTGGTAATTTTGAAACTTATTTTATAGGTTTTTAAAAATTTAGTTATACGGGATTTGTACTATGTGTAACCAAATTTTTAAATACATGCATTAAATAAATTTCCTTAAAAATACATTAAATAGAAAAAAAAAAAATTTGTTTTTCTTTATTTTTATTTTTATTTTTATTATTATTTTTTTTAAAAAAAGGGTGCAGGCATGGATTTGTGGATTAACTGGCTAATTAAGAAGACCTGCAACAAATAGAAGCTAGGGCATGCTACTAAAAAAACGAAACGAAATATTTTACAAAATTTAGGGTATTAAGGATTTGCAAAAAAAGTGAGATTCCTAACAATATTACTTAAGAGTGTTAGGATCTGGATCCCCTCCTATTATTGGGAGAATATGAGGGTCTCATATTCTTAATCTTTGCCGTCCAATTTGATCCCATGGTCTACAGCATGCCATGTATCCTACTATAATTAAATGCTAAAATATTAATTAACTTTTTAAAAATAAATAAAAATAAAAATAATAAAAAATCAAACCAAATAACAAAAAAAATAATAAAAAGTTGGTGGTCGAAGCTACGCCAAAATAAATTTTGAAATTTTTTAATTTGAACCTTGAGGATGGCTAGACCAACCACAAGGGCTATGAGGGTGGCTTCGGCCACCCCCAATTGGCTCTTGGGGGTGGCTGAAGCCATCCCATGGCCCTTGGGGCCGGGTGGATCGACTAGCCCCAAGGGCCATGAGAGGTGGCTTCGGCCACCCCAAGGGCCAATTGTGGGTGGCTTCGGCCAGCCCCATAGCCTTTGAGAGTGGTCTGGCCACCCCCAATGTCTAAATTAAAAAAATTTCAAAATTCTTTTGGCCCTTGGGGGGGGGCCGAAGCCACCCCTAAACTCAACTAGGGTGGCTGGCCACCCCAACTTTTTAATTATTTTTTTGTTATTTGATTTTGTTTTTTTTATTATTTTAATTTTTATTTATTTTTAAAAAGTTAATTAATATTTTAGTATTTAATTTATATTGAGACATGTGGCAAGCTGTAGACCGTATGATCAAATTGGAAGGTTAGGATTAAGAATATGAGACCCTCATATTCTCCCAATAATGGGAGGGGATCTTGATCCAAAGTATTATGAGCAGTATTGCAGTACGGATCCTGAGGCCACATGATTTTGAAAAAGATAATCTCCTAGGCCGACCCAAACCGGCCAGTTTATCTAGTCCACCCCATGGCGGTTGGAATATATATATATATATATATATATATATATATATATATATATACTACATGCACTTTTTAAATGCTTATTTTTAATGTACGTTGCAATGAAAATTATGAAAATAAGCACTAAAAAATACATGTAACATTTTTCATATAAAAATTATGACGTAGTGGGTCGGTGGCTGGTCGGCTTGGAGTTTCGATAAACTCAACCAAAATTAACCCCTATAACTATTTTTAAATAATAAATTTTATTTATACAATCTTTAACCTAACAATTGAGCCTTGCTCACCGCTCATTGCCTCATCGCCACGCAATCTTGCCCTATCCCATCTCTTCACCTCGCCGTTTCCTCGATCATGTTGTGTTGCTGCTCACCTGCCCATGCTAACGGATCTCCGCCTTTGCCAATTTACGAATTGGGTTGGTCGGCCGATAACTCCTGAAAACTACACCAAGAGGGTCGGTTTCGGTTTGGTTCAGTAGTCGGCCCCTTGATCAGTTGGCCCGTACGTTAATGAAACCTCCTAAGTCCTACGGATAGCTATCTGTTCAAAGTTTTGAAAGCATTATCGTACAGCTTACTTCAAAAAAAAAAAAAAAAAAAGTTTCTAAAATACTATTTGTTTGCTTTTCCCTGCATGTCCATAACCGAGGATAAGAGGACATGCAAAGAGAAACCAAATGTCGTCGAGTTGGGTTAATTCAAACAACTCTCTTGCCTTTTCTACTTCCCCCCCAATAAATGATCACTTTTCAATAAATTAACCCTCATCCCTCCGACGAATTGTTCACAAAGAGATATGATTGAAAACCTAATCAACATCAAAAGAAAAAAAAAAAAAAAACATTTTGAGATAGAGAAATTAAGTCTCCTGCATCTATAAAAGTCTCTCTCATGTTCTTTTTATCTTACGGCAACGAGAGTACTCCATTAAAGGCAAAGAGTGAAAGAGAGGATCTTTTGATGGTGGTGGCGAGGGTGGAGCTAGAAAAATAGAGATTTTCTACTTTTTTTACTTTTTATTTTTTATTTTATTTTATTTTTTTTATGTTAAATCAGTGAGGTACGTACGTGGCGTTTTGTATACCGTTCACGATGTGGCGAATTGAAATATTGAAACGTGACTTCACTTTATAACGTGCATTGACGCTGCAGAAAAGTTCGTTAATGTGAGATAATCAGGCCGAAAGAAGAGCACGTCAACGAACTTTATCCTTTTATTCAATCACTCCTGGAAAAAATGACTCCCTTTCACGTTTGTGTAATATAATAAGGTGGTGGCAATGAGGAATCCAAGTAAGGGTCAACTACGTACTACACATTTCCGGCCTCGTTTTCCTTTCTTTTTCCCTTTTGGGTAATGCTGGCTTAAATTCTGCGGTCGCCCTCAGTCTTTAGGAGGAAGATTAACATATATCCTTTCCATTTCACTTCCAGATCAGTCATTGCATGATTATGCTTTTATTTTGTTCTATTTAATAAATTATGATGTGCGATGTGCATGATGACATGTGAGTTTTTAGGATATGAAAAGTCTAAAATGCCCATATAAAAAATTGAAAAAAATTGGCTATTTGGGGGTGGCCGACTGAAAGAAAAGATAATTCAATAGACAATTGAATATAAACCAGAAATATTTACAGTATAACATGTTTTTATTTATAGTGGAATCATGTTGGATACAAATAGACTTATACTCTAGCTAGGTTAACTAGGTGATAGCCTTTAACCATAGCTAGACTTTAATTATAACTTAGTGATTGTTTTCAAGTGTGACTCAATGATTTTTTTTTCAACTGTGAATTAGTAATAGTCTTTAATACCTATTATTCTTGAACTCCATGATATGCTCTAAAACCGGCTACCTCCTTGGCCCAAATGGGGGTGGTTTTGGCCATCCCAAAGGGATAAAAATTAGATGAGACCATCTCTCGGGTCTCTTGGCATGGTGGGTTGGAGATATGGGCTACAAAACCAAGCATTCATCTCTCTTGAACTCCATTTTCAAGTCCACAATGAACATCATACCAATGGCTTGGTGGAGGTATGATTTTGATGATGACATTGATGTGGTTCTTAGAGGGTACTTAGCGCCCAGGCCTCACCATCGTCGTCGGGACTCCACACCAGTGAAGCTAAAAATGGAGAGAGAATGAACAAGCGTTGAGGGAGAGAGAGAAACAGAGGGAGAGAGAAGGGAGAAAAAAAAAGAATAAAAAAATAGTATAATGCGTTCTAGTAAACTTTAACATATGAAAGCTTATTGTAGCAAATTTTTCAAAACATTTTATTTAAAAGGGTCTACGGGTGAGGTAAAATTGATCATAATATCTATATTTAACTATAATTAATGAGGCATTTGAAAGCTTTGTTGGAGATTTACTTATGAAATCTATCTTATTTCCTAAAATTAGTGAGACACTAAAATTAAGAAGAATGCCAAAAAAACAATCACAAACATAGAGATTTACATGATTTACCACTAAGAGCTACGTCCACTATTTTTTAAAGCGACAATACAAGAGGCGTCAATAATACATTCAGCCTTCGCTCCATGGACTAAGCCTCAGAAAAAATCTCATTTAAATCATAGGGCTTCCAACGTTGAATTGGGTCAAATATAAAACCAAGCTTCAAAAAGCCTAACATGCATAAGAGGATGAAAGCTGTGTTGTGTAAACTTAGTTGGAGTGCGGCTGTGTACTATGTTTGGAGGCAAAAAAATGATTTGAAACTTGGTAACCGCCTCAAAAAAAGAAAAAAAAAAGAAAGAAAAAAAGAAAAAGAAAAAAAGGAGTGAATTCCACATAATATTAATTGGGAGATCATTAGAGCTTGAGTTATGGCTAAAGATAAATTTAAAAAGACACAAGGAAATTTAGATCATTGCTCAAATTGGGGGCTGCCAGTGAATTTGCTTTGTTGCAGAGGTGAGGCTGATGAAGAATAAATGATGTGTAGAGATATGTTTGATGCTGTGTAGAGTCTGGTTTGATGGTTGTTTTGATAAGCTCTGTATAGTAAAGTTTGATTTGGTGTAAGCTACAGTAAGTGATTGTTGTTTTATACAATTCTCATTACCAAAAAAAAAAAAATTGTAATAAACTGGTACTACAATTTTTACTACAAAATTTTTTACAAATTGATGTAGCAATTTATAATTATTAATATAATTAAGAGAAATTGATAAACAAGATTTTGTATTTAGTATTTTTAAGTGATGTATCAAATTTTTATAGGAGGCTGTAAAGAGGAGTTTTTGCACCACATCCAATTGAAGTTATTCTCACAATTGTAATATATATATATATATTACAATTGTGAGAATAACTTCAATTGGATGTGGTGTACAGCCTCCTATAAAAATTTGATACTAAATACAAATGAAAACACCAAAGCTTTTAACCCAAAACAAAAATCGACAAAAAACTCTTTTCCTTTTCATTCAAACCCCACCGACACTATTGGAGGCTGAACCACCCCTGCCTACTCCTCTGGTAGCCCATATTCAGACCACCCAAAAATTCCAAACAAAATCGGACCTTCTACTCAGATTCACCCAAACCCATTCGGCGAATTCTAGCGGCAGATCGAGTTCAGCAGATTCTGGTGGTAGTGTTCAGCGGTGGGTTGTTTAGGGGTGCCTTCTTTTTTGCTTTTCTACGCAGGAAAGTGACTCATTTTTTTTTGGTTTTTTTTCGATAGGTTTGTTTCATGTATAAGATCCAGTGTTTTTATCTTTTTTTTTTTTTTTTTGAAGTGGAACTCAAATATTTCATTCAATAATCAAAGATTTTTCAAACAATACAATATCACAAATGCATAATGGGGTGGACCCCCTCCATTGATGTTCCTCGTTCAGCTGTAATGCCATCTTAGCCAACTTATCCGCTGCCGAATTTGCTTCTCTCCAGACATGAAAAACTTGCCAGGACCGGCAACTTCCCAAGGTCAGCTTCGTATCGTCCAGCAGGTGTCCCACCGACGCCCAGCAATTCTCATCCCCTTGCAGACCTCGAGCCACCCCAAGGGAGTCCCCTTCAAGTATAACATTCTCGAAACCAAGACTCCGAATGAAAAGGGCCGCTGTCCATGCCGCGATGGCTTCTGCTGTCATGGGATCAATAATATGAAGCCTAGTAGAGCATTGTGCTGCAACCACCTAACCAACATGGTTTTTGATCACAATCCCCACACCCATCCTTTTTCCTGCCGAATCAATCGCTGCATCCCAGTTGCACTTCACAAATTCTGGTGGTGTCAACCTCCAGTGTACCAGTGGTCGTTGGCGAACCCGCTGACCTTCCTCTTGCCTGCCCTGGTCTGCAGATTTTGCTGCCTCAACTTGGTCAGAAGCCATTTACAGCAGCTGCACGGGGGAAGAGAATTTCCCATCAAACACCCACTTATTCCTCCGCAACCATACCTGTCGTGCAGTGCAGGTGAATACGTCTACTTCATCCGCATCCAGACGATCCAATAAACCAACCACAATATCCGGAATTGCGCTCAGCCATAATACTTTTATGAAGCTTGCTAAAACTCCCATGCCAAACATCCTGTGCTGCCGGACATGTCCACAATGCATGGCACACAGTCTCAACTTCCTGTCCGCAGATGGGGCATAAAGGGTCCTTCAAAATTTTTCGTTTATGCTGGTTCTCATTTGTTGGCAAAATGTTGTTACAAGCCTGCCACATGAACATCTTCACCACTCTTGGGCCTCCTAACCGCCATAATCTTCTCCACAAAACCCGATTTGGCATCCCTTCCGAGCACTCTCCCAGTTGCCGAGACCTGACCTCCACAGCAACATGATATACACTTTTTACATTATATTTTCCGTGTTTTGCTGGGCCCCATATCATTTGATCTACCTGGATACTTGGGCATATCGGAATTCCACAAATAATACTTGCCTCCTCGGGATTAAAAATGGCTTCCACTAAAGGAACGTTCCACCATCTAGTATTATTATTAATGAGTGCCTTCACCTTTGCATTCCCCTCTAGGAGCCGAATAGGGGATTGTACCGCATGAGTGGAATGGACGGGCAGCCATCGGTCACCCCAAATTGAAATGGAATTCCCATCATCAACCCGCCACACTAGACCTTCCCATAGAAGGGGCTTGGCATTCCAAATACTTCGCCACGCATAAGATGGCTTCTTCCCCACCGGAGAATCCAAGAAGGAACTATTAGGGAAATACTTCTCTTTAAAAATCCTCGCCATTAATGAGTCCGAATGGTTTATTATCCTCCAACCTTGTTTTGCAAGCAGAGCCAAATTAAAACATTCCAAGTCGTGATATCCCAATCCACCCGCCTCCTTAGCCATCCCTAACTTCTCCCAACTCATCCATGTTATTTTATTTCCATTGTCCTTGTGCCTCCACCAAAATTTTGACATCATAGAATTTATCTCCCAACACAAAGTCTTCGACAGTTGGAAAACGCTCATGGTGTATGTCGGGATTGCTTGTACCATTGCTTTAAGGAGCACCTCCTTACCCGCTTGAGAAAGGAACTTCTCCTTCCAGCCGTGAATCTTATCCCAGACTCGACCTTTTATCCCTTAAAACGACCGCAGTTGTGATCTTCCTATAAGTGCAGGCAAGCCCAGATAAGTTTCATATCTCTGTGTTATCGGAACCCCAACAATTTGTGAAATTAATTCTCGATCCACCATCGAAGTATTACGGCTAAAGAAGATGGAGGTCTTCTCCTTATTTAGCTTCTGACCCGACGCTCTCTCATAGTCCTCCAAGACTTTTTGCAAACTTCTTAGCTCAGCTTCTTTTGCTTTGTAGAACAAAAGGCTATCGTCTGCAAACAAAAGGTGATTTATCCGAGTGCCCCCACGAGTAATAGGCAAGCTTGAAAATCCTCCCCTACCCTCCGTTCTTTGCAAAGCAGAACTGAGACCTTCCGTACACATTATGAAAAAATATCACGAAAGGGGGTCCCCTTGGCGCAACCCACGAGTTGGAATTACTTGCCCATATGCCAGCCCATTTATAAGTACTGAATACTTTACGGTTCGTACACATGCCATCACCAAATGAACCCACCTATCAGCAAACCTCATTCTTTTCATAACAAATTCCAAAAAGTCTCATTCAACCCGATCATAGGCCTTGCTCATGTCTAGCTTCAAAGCCATATAACTCTCCTTACCAACCACACGAGAGTCCATGGTGTGTAAAGCTTCGAACGCAATAAGAACATTGTTGGTGATGAGTCTCCTCGGGACAAATGCACTTTGGTTCGGGGAGATGATCTCCCCCAACACCCTTTTCAGTCTATTAGCCAACACTTTTGCAATTAATTTATAAATAATGTTACATAGGCTGATAGGGCGGAATTCCGTTATCCGGGAGGGATTTTTAACTTTTGGAATAAGTGCTATATGGGTGATATTTATAGCTGCATCAAAAATCCCATTATTCAAAAAATCAAGAACAGCATGACAAACATCACTACGTACCGTGCTCCACGAGTGTTGATAAAAGCAAGCTGAGAAGCCATCTGGACCCGGCAATTTTAACGGGTGCATTTGCGCCAATGCTTTGTCCACCTCAACCGCCTCAAAAGTAGTTAGCAAACGGGAGTTCATTCCATCTGTAACTCTGGCTTGCATCCCTTCTAGAAACTCCTCTTTTCCCCTCGTCCCTCCAGAAGTGAATAAATTCTGATAGTAAGCCACGAAAGCTTGGCTAATCTCCTCCACCTTAGACCACTCCTGCCTTTCAGTGTTGACAACTCGCTTAATCGTATTTACTCTTCTTCTGTGACTTGCCCAAGCATGAAAAAAGGTTGTGTTTCTACCTCCATCCCGGTACCAATTTCGTTTCGCTCGTTGTTTCCAACAGGTATCTTCAAAATCCAGCAAGGTGTCAATCTCCGTTTGAAGACGTTTGATAGCATCATATGGATCGGGACCCTCTAAGCTTTGCAGTTTGGCCAACAATTCGGTCTTTTCTTTCACCACATTTTCGTTATTTCCAAAATTTTCCCTACTCCTCCCTTTTAATCGTGATTTGCACCGATCCAAACTACTTCTCACTTTCATCATTGCCCCCTTCCCCCCACCCCTCCCGTTGTCACCCCTATCCCAAGCCTCACGAATAATAGCTCAACATTCTTCATCAGGGATCCAGCTAGCCTCAAACTTAAAACCTCTCCTACCCTATAAACCTTGTGGTTGTATGCTAGAAAAAGAAACATAGATTGGGTTGTGATCCGAAGCTCGTGCTGCCAAGACATATACCCCAGCCGACTTGTGCATATTACACCACCCACTATTACCAACAACTCGATCCAACCGTTCTTGCGTAAAAGAAGCATCTTGACCATGTAAATCTCGAACCCGAGAACCCCAGATCTCCCAAATTGCAATCCTCAGGAGCTGCCCGGAATGCCTCCATTTGCCCTTCACGTCGTCGATTCGCCCCAACTTTCTCGGATTGGTGAGCTATCTCGTTAAAGTCTCCTACACAAAGCCACGGGACTGGAGCAAAAATTTTTAAATGTGATAGAAGAGACCAAGATTCCATTCTTTTTGTAGGGTCGGGATGACCATAAAACCCCGTAAGCTTCCAAGGCACTTCATTGTCTGACATCTTAACTATTGCATTGATATGACAACGAGAGTAATTTTGAATTTCTAATTCCTCCGCCACCTTCCAAAAAAGGGCCAATCCGCCACTCTTCCCCACCTGCTCGACCACAAACAGCCCTTCGAAACCAAGCTTCACTCTTAACCTTTCCATACGTTTCTTGTTGCTAATAGTTTCCATTAGAAACAAAAAGCTGGGCTTCTTTTCCTTAACCATTTGGTCAAGGTCGCAAACTGTCCGACGGTTCCCAAGCCCTCGGCAGTTCTAGCTAATAAGACTCATTGAGATTGGTGGGGCTGCATAGCAGCCGCCGCCGATACCATTAGCTCATTGCTCTTTCCCACCTCATCTGTGCAGGTTTTTTTTGCATTCCTGTCTCCCGCATCCCCAACCTCTTGGTTTTGGGCTTTTCTTTTGTCAATAGTCGACTGTGATGCACCCTCCCTTATATCCTTTGGAACTCTGGCTTGTCTTTTCCATTTCCTCAAATTTGTTTTTGACACCTCATTCCTCACCATTGTGGCTGGTACTGCGTCCTCCATGATAGCATAGTCATCCCGAAGTCAATCCTATCCGAGAGCATGTCAGCAGATCCTCTGGCGATTGAATTTTTACCCACGTCAACAGTCGTTAGCAGGTTGGTCCCACCCTGCGAGCTGTCCATAATATTCGGTCCCATATGATTTTCCTCCACGGGAACCTGATTGGAAGCAGCGTTTTTTCCACCATTCCAGGCCCCATCCCCTTCCACGTTAACATCCAACTCTTCATGAGGCGCCAAAGAGCATTTATTACCCGAACCTCCCGAGTGTAACGTATCAAACCCCTGCATATCCGCCCATGACATACATCCCCCCAATCTCGGTTCCTCCTTATGGCAAGAATCTGATCGTTGACTGCTAACCTCTTCATTACCATTACTGTAACGGCTAGGGTTTCCTTGTGGGTAGTGAGTTGCCTTGTTTCCCCACCCCTTCAATGAGGAGCCGCCGTCCCCGTCATGCTCTGCCGAAAAGGTTGTTCTGCCATCCCTAGCACCTCCACTGCTCCGCCTTGGATCTTCGGCCCGCAACCATACTCCCCACTCTTTAGCCTTGCTGTCATTGGTCCTTTTATTATGAGCCTGCACCGGACACCCTTTCCTCCCATGCAAGATCCTTCTGCAGTCAAAACATAGCATGAGGAGCTTTTCATATTTGAAAATCACCCAATACGATTTCCCTCCCAATTGCAATGCTTGGCCTCTCTCTAGTGGCTCATGGAGATTAATATTCACTCTAATACGAAGACAACGCCCCCATCCCTCTCCATCTCCAGCTACATTGACGTCCTCAACGAAGCCCAATGACTCGCCGATTTTAACCCCCACTACTTTGTTCATACATAATAAAGGCATTTCATGGACTTGAACCCAAAATGGCGAGTGAGAAAACACCAATTGCGATGGCGGTGTAATCCCATCGAACTCTTGCAACACCAATATCTGTCGATCAAAAGACCATGGCTTGCCTTCTAACACCCGTCTTTTGTCAGCTATCTCCTCAAATTCAAACACCCAGACATTATCAAGCACCTCCTTAAATAACACCGAACTAGACAATCTCCATATCCGGGGTAAGACCGAACAGAACGCCTCCTTGTTGACCCTACGCTCCCCACCAATCCTACCCACCAGACACCGCTCCCCTTTTGCATGACCATCCGCTATTTCCCCCTCACAGATTAATAAGCCCATTCTCTCACCTTCAGTCAAGGTGATCTTACCACACAATTTCTCCAACTTGTCCGCCATCATGAGGAAAATCACGTTGCCAACCCGTCGTCGTTAAAGAAAACCATTATCAAACCTTCGGCCCTGCTGTAGCCGGTAGAAGACAATACCTCCCGACCTAGCCGTTTCCCAGAAAAACCCTAGGGGTGACTAACTTCAGCGTAATATATATTGTGAGAGAAGGCAGGCAACCTTTAACAATTCTAGTGTTTTTATCTACATTGTATTTTGGGTGTCTTTTTTTTTTTTTTTAAGTGTCAATCTCTTATTAGATGGTGTAAAAGATGGATTTAATTTACACCACATCCGGATAATAGGAGCTCTCTAAGATTATATTTATATATTGATCAGTTTATATATAGCTTTATAGTAAGAGTTTATGCATCCTTAATCAACATCGCCAAATGATTTGTATTTATTATTATTTTTTAGAGAATCTTTCAAATTTTATTCATAAAAATCTAGAGCATAACAGCTCTATCGATCATCACAAAGCATAAATTAAGCTGTAATATAACTTAAACAAGTGCTATGTAATTACAAAGTCATAGATATATACAATCAGAAAATGTTTACAATCAAAGTTTATCTATGATAGCAGCTACCACTAACCTATGCATAACTTCAGTTATAAAACAAATTTGCTTTGACTTTCAAAAGTAGACTAGATCTAAGACATATAGGTAGTCCATATTTTTCCTTATCTTATTTTTGGCCGGGAGAGATACCCTTATGACAAACAAACAAAACAAAATACAAAATCAAAACAAAACACACTAAACACAAAAAAAAAAAAATACCCCAACAGAAGTAGCAGATTTGTAAATGACTTGTGTAGAAACTAAAACATTGCAAACAATGATTGTTTATTGTAGCTAGCTAGGCAGGTACATTATCTTCCTTGATCCGAGATAGATATACCCAGAAAACTTAGTTTAGCGTGCATGAGGCACTATATTATTTTACAGTAAACGACCAACCACAAGATGAATAGGATCTTTTGGAATCCGAGATATCCAACGGAATAAACAAATCCTACGCTACAAAAAAAAATCAATTTCTGACATAGTTACCATACATGATTTTTTGCCATGTCACTAATTAATGACGTGGTAAAGTTTGCAGGTCAGTAATTAGTGACGTGGCAATATCCACACGTCAATAAATTTTGACGTGTTAGACATTGCCACATCAATAAATTTGTTAGGATTTTAAAACTTTAAAAATTATATATTTTATTGACGTATGAAATTTTAACGCGTCAATAATTACTGACGTGTTAAATGTTGGCACGTCACTAAAAAAATGATCGGGATATTCAACTTTTTCCCTCTTCTTTCCCTCTTATTATTTATTCTTTCCCTTTTCTTTTATTTCCCCACACTCTCTCTCTCCTCTCTCAATCTCCCTCTTCTCTCTGCACAGCCAGCTCCCTCTAGAGGGAAGAAGAAAAAGAAAAGGAGAAGAGAAGAAGAAGAAGAAGAAGAAGAGAAGATAAGAAGATTTTTTGGGTTTTTGAAGATTTGTTGGGTTTGACGTTTGGGTTTTTGATTTTTCAGGTTGATTTTTTTATTTGAGTTTTTGATTTTTTGGATTTTTTGGGTTTGGGTTTTTTAAAATGTGCATTACTTTTTCTGATTTAAACCGTTCTAACAAAATTGAAAGACCATTATTGATCAATGAACGGAGAAATTATTTTGGTGGTTCAACCACCTTAGAAGGACTCTAACGAAGAGATCAAGATGTTGACAAATTTTTGCTCATTCTGATTTAAAATTAAAAGGTATTTCTGATGATTCTCAAGTTTCGTTTGCTTTTTACACTACTAAGCAAACACCTCCTCCCACTTAAGTTGATGATGATGGGGATCTCTTTCTCATTCTGCCTCAGATTTTAACGCACCTCTTCCTCCTCCCCACCAATTAAATGTTCTTCATGCTCTTATTAAAGATTTCTTCTCCTAAATTGACTGGCATGCTTTACAAAAAGATTTTTCTTCAAAAGAAAATCAACCATTAAGGCATGCTTACCGTTATAATTTCTCTGAAAAAGATCTGTTATCAAAATCTGTTGGACTGAAAAAATGATTGGAAACCATAAACATATTTTGTTTTTTGATTTTCTTCAAAACAATTACCCTAACAACAATGTTCTAAATGTAGTTAAAAAATCTTTTGTTAAAGAAAATAAAACCACTGTTAAAGCTTCTCATCCACCTCTTGAAAATTTATTAGTCCGTACTTACAAGACTGATACTACTGCTAAAGCTTCTCCTTTTAAAATTTCGGATCCTGCTCACGATGAAACTAGAAAAATTATTAAGCAAAACAATTTTGTCAATCAATCCCTTCATATCATTGGTCAACAATTAGATCATATTGAAGATAAAATCGACACTCCCAATTTTTCAGGATTAAAAACTGACAAATCAATCATTTCTCTACCTAAAGAAAGGAAAAATCTTGGGCTGAAAACCACTAACCAAAAAAATGTTGAAAAATTTGACAAAATGTTGTCAGAATTTAAAACCAGTAAAGCCACCTCCTCTGGAAAAGCTTGTGTTATTCAAAAAATCGATGAAACTTCTGATTTTGAAAATTCCAAATATTCTCAATATCCTTTCGATTTCAACATTAGAATGATTGAGAAAAATTTTGAAAGAAATGATCCGGAGCAAAGACTCCAAAGAATTTTTGACAAAACCAAGCCTATCAATCTCACAAAAAACTAGTATTCAAAACCCACTCCTCTTGATTTACAGTTTGAAAAAAGATTTTTTCAATCTCAGTTTTCCGTTTCAGCAGATAAACTTTATGAGTGGAACATTGATGGCTTATCTGAACAAGAAGTTTTAAATAAAATGAATCACATGTATATGGTTGTTAATGCTTATGTTACTAATCACAATTTAAAACAATCAGAGCTTGTTGATTTGCTTTCGACTGGTTTCTCTGGAACTCTTTGGAATTGGTGGGACAAACACCTCTCTGAAGAATCTCGAGAAACAATTAGGAAAGTTGTCAAAAAAGATGAAGATGGTTTGCCAATATTTGATGAACAATGTGGCATTGGGGAACCTGATAGCGTTAACACATTAATCTACACTATCATTAAGCATTTCATTGGAACACCATCTAACATTACTTCCCGCATCTCTAATTTCTTGAATAATCTTCATTGTCCTACTATGTTTGATTATAGATGGTATCAAGATGTTTTTCTTTCTCGTGTTATGTTAGATTTGATAGTTAGAAGCCTTATTGGAAAGAAAAATTTATTGACGGATTACCTTCATTATTTGCTCACAAAGTTAAAGATGAACTCATTAACTCCAACACTGGATTAATCGAATATGAAAACTTAACTTTTGGTGATTTGTTTTCTACTGTTAAAAAACTTGGCATAAAAATGTGCATTGACCAAAAAATGATAAGACAACAGTTAACAAATACTAAAAAAGCTAAATATGAAATAGGTAATTTCTGCGAACAATTTGGGCTACCTCCTATGGCTCCCTTTCGGAGAAATAGAAGGAAACCCGATAGAGTTTTCAAGAAAAAACCTGCTCCATATTACAATAGTTACAAGAAAAGAAAATTTAATAAACCTATTAAAAAATTTTCAACAGCTAACAAACCCAAAAAGAATACTTTCAAATTTGATAAATATTTCTCCAAAGGAAAATGTTTTAATTGTGTAAAATTAGGACATTTTGCTGACAAATGTCTAGAACCACCCAAAAATTTAAAAAAGAAATTAATGCTTTGAAAATTGATGATAATGAAAAATAAAACCTTTTTAGAATCCTCCAAATAGTTAGTTCTTCGGATTCGTCAGACTATGATTTTCCAACTTCAAGCGACTCCGATTACCATTCTGCCAATGAATTTTTGACAATGATTTCAAAATCGGTCGTAACGATTCTTGATGCAAAAATGTAACTTGTAACTTTCTCACCAAAACTGAAGAATAGGAAAATTTGCTAATCACTCTAATTTCAAAAATTGAAAATCCTGAGTTAAAAGAAGATTACCTTAAAAAAATTAAAAAATACGATGATGAAAAATGCTAATAAACATAACAATACAAAAATCTCTCTTGATGAAACTTTGGAAAGATTTTCTAAACAACAATCCAAAGAGATTACTATCTCAGATTTGTAGCATGAGATTAGTAATATCAAAAAAGAAATTCTTGATTTGAAAAATGAACTGAGCGGTGCAACTAAAGGGCAAATGAATAAATTATAAATCTTCAATTCCTGGGTAATAGTTATCAAGACTATCCCTAGGGAAACTAGAATTTCCATACCATTCTCTCATATTGGATGGTGTATGAGGGATATATATAAATTTTTCCACTTATTTATTTATTTCTTTTTTCATTTATTACATTTCATTTTTATTTTTATTTTCATTTTAATGTCGATCAAATCCAGATCTCCTTCTTCTTCTTCTTCTTCTTCTTTTCTTCTTCTTCTCCCTCTCTTTTCTCGATCTCTCTCTGTTGACACCGGCATCGATCTCTCTGTACGTTGGGCAGGGCTAGCTCAATTTATTTTGGGGCCTTAGGTGAAACTTTGAAATGGAGCCTTAATATTATTACTATTTTGTAAGTAAAATAAATAAATATTGTTATTATTATTATTATTATTATTATTATTATTATTATTATATTTTTATTTAAAAATCATTCTTCTCGCTTATTGGGATACAAAATTACTGATTACGCTTTTATATTCAAGGTTTTTTAACATCTCTTTTTCAATTGATAATATGGTTAATTTATTTAATCTCTCTTGTGACATTGTTAATCTTAACTGACAATCCCTCAAATCTCAACTGACAACCAACATAATCACTCTATGAAGTCTAGGCCTTGTGGCCGTTACCTATGCGAAATTTGTGGGTGGCTTTGTCAGATTTTATTTTATTTATTTTATTTTTTCCGAATTGTTCTTGCCATCATTATCACTCTATAGTCTATGGAGTCTAGGCCTTGTGGCAATTGCTTTTTTTTTTTTTTTTTTCCCTGAATTGTTCTTGCCTTATTAATTAAATTGGGGCCTTATGAAATTGACCCTTTTAAATCACTTATTTTTTTATGGTTAAAGCCCTTAAATTTTGATGACAATTTTATTTTTGGGCCTTAATTTTTTTTTTTTTTTTGGCCTTATTATAATTCTTTTTGGGGCCTTAATATGTTTGGGGCCTAGGCGAGCACCTCGCTCGCCTAGTGGTCTAGCCGGCCCTGACGTTGGGCTTCTTCTTCTTCTTCTTCTTCTTTTCTCCTTCTTCTCCCTCTCTTTTCTAGATCTCTCTCTGTTGATGCGGGCATCGATCTCTTTGCTGGGCTTCTTCTTCATGTGATATTGGCTCTTGTGGCTTGCAATGCAATCCAAAAATGGCACACACAAAATCAACCATGGATTCTAAGGAGGTAGCACAAAACTTCACTTCTAGAATGGGCTTCGATTCACAAACATCCGGTGTCTTCTTGATTGCTTTGGCTTGAGGAAAATGTTGAGGAACCACCAAATGAACGGCCGCCTATAGAAAAATGCAGGAAAAAATAAAAAAAAGGTGATCAGTAGATCTAGCTAGTTAGAAAAATAAAAGACAAAAAAAAAAAAAAAAAAAAAGAAGTTAAATGGGTTGATAGTGTGTTAAACTTTTAAACCCCAAAAAAGATTCAAATTAGAAAGGTGGGTTGAATCTGTGTTCAAAATTCAAACTTTGAAATTGATGTCGGTTGAACAGTTAACCGACACCAATTTTAGTGTCGATTTTTGCTCAACCGACACTAAATTAAAAATTGTGTCGGTTGAACAGTAAACTGACACTATTATTAGTGTTGGTTACTGTTCAACCGACACAATTTTTAATTTGGTGTCGGTTTCTTAAACCGACACAATCCAAATTGTCACTAAAATAGTTTTTTTTTTTTTGGTAGTGTGTTATCTGGTGTTTTTATTTTATTTTGTTAAAATAAGATGGATGCTACAAAACACCACTTTTAAGGATTGACCGCATAGTAGGGGCTTTTTTTTTTTTTTTTTTGTCACATTTTATTTTTTTATACATTTTGGTCACATTCTTAATGGTTGAATGGGAAAGATGAATATCACAGGCCAAGCCCATAAAGACCGTCAAGAGGAGAAACAGGGTATTGGCGCGTATGGGCTGAACTTGGGTTGACCAGCTTATTCTTCAACTGGTATTCCGAATATCATCCACGGTCCAAGAAAATACATACATATTGAACCTCAGCCCGCTAGGTGCAAGGTCGATCGGGAGATGGATCCTCTCCATTTCGCTTGAAATGGAGAGGGTCCATTTAGTGTATTTAGAGGGGCATAGTTATCCATTTAGTTTTCAAAAAATTTGTTTTGACAACTATGCCCCCCTAAATACACTAAATGGACCAATTCCATTTCAAGTGAAATTGAGAGAATCTTACTCCGGCTGATCGGGCTTTGTTGCCTATCTTCAATTGTTCAAAATGGTCTTGGCATTGAAGGGGTTTTCATTACAACATATGTACACACTAGGTGTACCAAATATATGCCACAGACGGCACCTAAATTAACATAGTAATATCTATTAAGTTTACACACATCACCATACATAATAAAGCGATTAACATAAATGAGACTTGCTCCATAGAGTAAGCATAAATCTGCAGCAGATGGTCTATCAACCATCAAAACCAATAAAAGGACCATCGTCCTCACTTTCTATCCTCAGATCAAGATCTATGTAAAGATGACGTTATCATATTTACATAGGCAAACAAGTGAGTAATCTATTTTCCTAGATATAAAGACTAAAAGACTAGTTTGAACAAATAAGATTAAAGACTAAAATATATAATAATGAATGAGTTGTGAATGCAGCGTAATGACAGATTAGTTTGTGTTTTATGATAATCTTTCTTCGACCTCTTCTCATGAGCTCTCACCAACTTACGTCCGTTATGTCCCTCACACTTTAGAGGTTTACTGCTTGGTGCTTGGCAACTACACCGCCCACTTAGTTATATATTAGGCCTTTTGGACGGTTATATACCCCCATCCACTGAGATACCGACAGTTCCTCGCGGCAATCCACCCAACTTTGTTCTTAAGGTGGCTATCTTATCAGCCCATTTTATTAGACACATTATGCAGCAGTTGTATTGCAAAATTATATCAATAAGACAAAATAAAAATTCCTGTAACAATAAAACAAAGCTAGTACTCAGTAAGTATATCCATACTTACTCTCCTTAGTGTAGTATTCTGCTCCACTTCTGCATATAATACATACATACAAACAATACTTAGTTCATTCTCCAACAATATCATTGTTTAAAGACCCTCATCTTTTATATTTATTTATTATCCGTCACTTCATCTTTACTTACTCATTTTATTATATTAATCTAAGATAGTTACTTATAACTAGCTTTATGCCTGAATTCATTTTTGGTGACGAGGCTAATAGCCAGTATCACTAAATACAAACAAGTATTATAAATAATATATATAAAACATGACTCATATTTTGGAGATGAGACCAATGGTCCGTACCTACCAAAGTATGAATCAAAATTTAAATGACAATAAAAGAAATGACTGAATGTAAATACTGAATTCATATTATGGGGATGACCGCCAAAAATATGAATTAAAATTTAAGTGACATAAAAGAAATAACTGAATGTAAATAATGCATATTTCGGGGATGAGATCAAATGGTCCTTACCGCCAGAAATATGAACAGAAATTTAAATGACATAAAAGAAATAACTGAATGTAAATAATGCATATTTCGGGGATGAGATCAAATGGTCCTTACCGCCAGAAATATGAACAGAAATTTAAATGACATAAAAGAAATGACTGAATGTAAATACTGTAAAGTAAATAATATATAGATAATATTATAAGTCCTTAATTGATTTTGTCCACTAACTCTTTATTATTAATTCACTTGTATCCATTACTTTATTTTACATTATACGCTTATTGGGTCTTTAAACAATTAAATGAGGACAAGTAATAAAAGCAATAAATCATGATATTTATACAAGAAACACTTACCCAATAATCTTTTAGATATAAAACTCCACCAAATCTTCTCTAGGTAGCTAGTTTAGAAAAATGCTTGAACACTACAAGAAAGATCTAGGCTATATGGTATTTGACTAGAACTAAGAAATAAAATGAAAGGAGGAGCAAACAATTTTACTTGTTCTAAGATTGTAAAAACTTAAGTGAAAGTGAATTTAGCTAAGGCTCTATTTATAAGAGAATGAATGGTTAGGATTTATTTTTAAACCTTTGATGTAAGGGTTGAGATGGATTTAACCAAAAGAATGAACCTAGTCCATATTTCATGCTCTATACCAAATAGTATTTTCGTCCAAAATGAGGGCAGTGTATCCCGATCCATTTTTAAATGTCCAAACGTACTCCGATTGACATGAAATTTTGAGAGTAGATAGGGGACTCCGAGACAAACATTTTATATTTTTATTTCGACTTCATCCGAGTTTGTTTGAGTCTATTTTTGGCCTATACAAATTTTCCAATTCAACTTAGGCTTTAACTATTTTCATTCCCACTTGGCCACTTGCCTTATTAAATCATTATAATCATGATATTTACTATAATCATCATTACTAGAAGACTTTAAGCTTTCAACAAAGGTGGCTAGCCTTGGTATCTTTCTTTAGCAGTTTAATCTCATTTAGACAAGATGAAAATTAAGACAACGCGCTTTTAGGCTAAAAAACTGAAAAGCTTCAAATTAATTTATGACTTCGCTAAACACCAATATAAATAATTTATTCACTAGATTGGGTTTGATTATGCCCATAAACATATTAGTGAAGCTAAATTTTAGAATTGAATGGATATACAAAAGATGTCAAAAATCAATGTAATATACTTGTAACACTAAATAGTTATTCAATATCATTAATCTACATATCATTGATCTAATTTATTCATTTATTCTTTTAATCTATTTAATATTGTTTATATGAGAGTTTTTAAAATCGAGGTCGTTACAATAAAAATCTTCAATTTTATTTTATATCATTAATTTATTAAAAGATTTGCCGGTTCAAAATTTTATTCCGATATCTCTTCTTCCAACGTTTCTTTCTTCTCTGTTTTCCTCCTCTTCCTCAAGGCATGCTCTCTCTCTTTTTCCTCTTCTTCCAACGTTTTCCTTTTTTTCTCTCTTTTTCTATCTCTCTGTTTTTAGGGTTTTCTATTTCTTTGTTCAAAGAATGGAATTGGGTATCTCAGCAAAGCCTTTGGGTATTTCTTCCTCAAGGCATGCTCTCTCTCTCTCTCTTTCCTCTTTTTCTCTCTTTTTCTATCTCTCTGTTTTTAGGGTTTTCTATAACGGTTTGTTAAAATTTACCGCTTCGTTTATATTTCCCACCCTCCCTAGGATGTTCTCCACCGACCTCAATTTCTCAATTTCTACTTTTTCTATCTCTCTGTTTTTAGGGTTTTCTATAACGGTTTGTTACAATTTACCACTTCGTTTATATTTCCCACCCTCTCTAGGATTTTCTCCACCGACCTCAATTTCTCAATTTCTAATCAATCCCTCCTTCTCTAGGATTCTCTCCGCCGACTTCAATCTCTATATAACTCAACCTGGGCTTCTCCACTCTCCACCGTCTCTTGATCTTGATCTCTGCATCAGGTTAGTTTCTTTGACTGTTTTTAGATATGGGTTTTATATATTAAATTTGCGTCTTTATATATATGAAATTTTATTGAGTTCAAAGATGGGTTTTATATATTAAATCTTTTAGTTCAGTCTCCATATATGCATGCCTTCCCGTCAGTTCCAACATGTCTTTTAAGATTTTTGTGAGAACACTGATTTTTGGTAGCCTCTCTAGGATTACAGTAAGTAAGATTTTTTTGTGACAGGAGTTTTTGTGAGATTTTTGTAGGACATGAGTTTTAAGATTCCCTATAGTGCTCAATAGGATCCATCCAACTCTGCAGAAGCTAAATCCACATATATGATGTATGTATTGGCAGGGAACTTTGTCTGCAAACTTGAATACAGAAAATATGGTTTTTAATTTGGTTTATGAGAGGAATGTAGAATTAGTTAACTGTTTTTATTTGAATCGTTTCAATTAGGACATTATGTAAATTTTGAAGTAATATGATGTGGAACTAAGAACTTTTTAGGATTAGGAATTTGATTTTGACAAATAGCAAAGATTTACTATTGTAAACCGGTTTTTTTTTTTTAATTTTATTTTTTATGTATTTTCTTTACTTTATTTTGTATCATTAAGGAAAATTGGGAGTTTGAAGATGGATATGTGATTTAGGGATTTTGGGCTTTGAAGGGGTATTAGAAAAAGAAGATAACCTAGGATATACCTATTACTCTGTTTTTCTAATGATTAATGAGAATTGGGATGAGTATTAAATATGCTTGATTCTATATATGGGTTATATAATTGTAGTTTATTTGGAAGCAACCATATATTCCCGATAGTGCTCAATAGGATCCATCCAACTCTGCAGAAGCTAAATCCACATATAAGATGTTTGTATTGGCAGGGAACTTTGCCTGCAAACTTGAATACAGAAAATATGGTTTTTAATTTGGTTTATGAGAGGAATGTAGAATTATTAGTTAATTTGGTTTTTAATTTGGTTTATGAGAGGAATGTAGAATTAGTTAACTGTTTTTATCTGAATCGTTTCAATTAGGACATTATGTAAATTTTGAAGTAATATGATGTGGAACTAAGAACTTTTTAGGATTAGGAATTTGATTTTGACAAATAGCAGAGATTTACTATGATAAACCGGTTTTTTTTTTTTTTTTTTTTTAATTTTTATTTATTTATGTAGTTTCTTTACTTTATTTTGTATCATTAATTTATTTAAAGATTTTCACGTTAATTTTTTATTTTTTATTTTTTATTTATTTTTATTTTTATTTTTTCAGTATGTATTTGTGTATGTTCAATTTAGAATTAAGATAATAATTTTTTAAGGTTCAAAAGCATCATGCTTACAAACTAAGTAAATTGTATGCGACATTTTGATCGAATATAATTACTACAATATAATAGTTGCACATGACGATGTTGATGTAATTGTTCTTAATATTAATATTACTGTAATTGTTCTTGAGTTTTCTCAGCACTCAATGAATCAACAAAGTTTCCTACCGGTTTAAGCTTTTGGGGCTTTTGGAATAAGTGAACAACCCCGCGCATGGCGCGGGCTCTAAGCTAGTTTTATGTAATGGGGAAGCATAAAAGAATGTGTTTATGGCATATTCTAAATGATGTAAGAATCTCTATTGACTTCACCATTCATATTTCCTCATACATACGCGCATATATCATATGGAATTAGTATTTACTTTGTGTCAATAGCAGAGTTAAAAGTTTTGTTAACAGGAAGCAAGAATAAAAGATACAATTGGACAAGAATTGATTAAAAATATTAAAAAATATAACTACCAAACTAAATAAATAATTTCAACAAAATTTAATTATTGTTTCAAACATATAAATGTAACTTGTAATTTATTATTTTTTTTCATGCCTAGCATTAATTATTCAGTTGTCCTTGCCTAGTTTTTATATGTTGAGATCGTTGCATAATTTCTTCAATATTACTGATGGTCTTGAAT
This sequence comes from Corylus heterophylla, assembly GCA_016403345.1. Classification (NCBI taxonomy): domain Eukaryota; kingdom Viridiplantae; phylum Streptophyta; class Magnoliopsida; order Fagales; family Betulaceae; genus Corylus; species Corylus heterophylla. The sequence continues at coordinate 35,549,924 of CM028140.1, read as the reverse complement.
ATATCATTCTATATATATGCAACCAAACAATAATTCAACCCCACTCCTCCCATTCGATTACGCAATTGATTTTTAGTAATATTCATTGCTGAAAAAGCTCTTCCAATAATTAAAATATATATACTTCATATAAGTAAAACATGTAAAAAAAATATAAATATTCATAAAACATAATTTAAAAGAGAAATATAAATATAAATATAAAAGTTTACTAAGATAATTTTAATACTTAATAGAAAATTTAAAAACAATTCAATGTAAAAATTCATTTGATTACATACCTAAATTTTTGTATTTCAAGAAAGATATAAAATATTTGTAGTAAAGTGTATTGCTTGTTAATGGAAACTGTGCAAAACTATGAAATTGAGAACAAAAAAAAAAAAAAACCCTTCTGTCAAGGGACAAAAGGACCAGTAGCAGTGAAGTAGGGGCATGCATGCACTTTTTTGGGTTCTTAGGGGAAGGGTACTACTTTGCTTTTCTTTCGGGGTGGCAACTCTTAAATAATAAATAATAAACTTTTAGGTGAGTCTAGGGCTCAATTGTTGGTTGCTGCAGTTCACTATTAGTATTAGAACATAATTATTAAAGGATAAGAAAATTACATAAAAGTTTAAAGTCTATTACATTTTTGTCTATTTCAAATGTTACTACAATCTAGCCTCAATTAATGTGGTTTTATTTAATTGTTTTTAATACACATGTAAGAATGTCTCTATTTAAATGAATAGAGAGCTCTCTAATATACTGAAGTGTGAGAGACAATGATAATCAGAGTTTGTTTGAGTTCTATTATGGTATCAGAGCTATAGACTAGAGCCATTCGATCATGTGGTTTTTCTCTTTGTATCAGAGCAATAGGCTAGAGCCATTCGATCCTGTGGTTTTTCTCTTTAGTGATAGCATCGCCGTGTGGGCTAAAACCCACACGGATAGTGCCTTGGCGAAGTTCTCCAAAAACACTTTTTTTTTTTTTTTTTACTCAGTTTTGTGGTGTAGTGTTCAAACCCGTCGACCCCACATATTAGCCATTGGTTTATCTTCATTACATGTTACCCAAATCCAATCTTAACGGATGTCTCTTTCTCTCTTCTCCATCACTCTTACTTAATGAGTGAATGAATGACTAAAGTTGGCGCTATTGTCGGATCGAACACATGTTTCACTGTTGGATCACCCTCATCATTACATTTTCAGCTAAAGTAGCCAATGTCCAAGTTACGGCCATAATAGCCGTTGCCGGCCAAAGTAGCCAATGTCCAAGTTACAGCCATAGTAGTCATTGCCGGCCAAAGTCACCGATGTCCATATTCCGGCCATAATAGCCGATGCTAGCCTGATTCACATAAGTCAAAGTTTTGGTCATAGAAGATGATGTTCCAATTAGGCCATAGAAGCCATTTTCCGCCCTTTGATGTTCAAGATCAAACCTCAATGTACGTGGTCTATCGTTGGGTTTGCGGGGACGTATTAGAAGATAATTATTAAATGATAAAAAGACTGCACAAAAGTCCAAAGTCTATTACACTTCTGTCCAGTTCAAATGTTACTAAAATCCATGCTACTTCACGTTATAATAGTTACAGAAAATGAATAGCCTTGTGGTTTTATTCAATTGTTTTTAATACATATTTAAGAATGTCTCTATTTAAATAAATGGAGAAGTTTTCAATGTAATGAAGTGTGAGAGACAATGATTATCAGAGTTTCTTTGAGTTTTATTAATTAAAAAAGAGTAATTTAAAAGATATATAAGAAAAAAAAAATTAAAACCTATAGATAAGAGATTCAAGCAAAGGAGACACAAAGTCATACTAAAAGAAAGTCAAGAAAAATAAAATAAAATAAATTGGAAAAGAAAGAAAGTCTCTGACAAACATAGTTCATCCCATCGGACTGGGACTGAACACTACAAAAAATCAATTTTTTGTTGACACAAGTTTCCTGATGTGTTAGACCATCTAACACGTCAGGAAATTCTCTTGACGGGGCATTTTTGACGTGTTTCATGCGTGAAAAATATGGGTGTCAAGAAATGAAAATTCTGACGTGCCAATTTTAACACGTTAGAATTTTCTGACGTGTTAAAATTGGCACGTCAAAAATTTTCCTGACGTGTCACTTTCTGACACGTCAATAATTACTGACGTGTCAAAATTTGACACGTCAATAATTTTTTTTAATTGAAAAAAAATCCAAAAAAAATTAAAAAAATAAAAATTATTTATTTTTAAAAAATTTTAAATTTCCTGACGTGTCAATTTTGACGCGTCAGGAAATTTAAAATTATTAAAAAATAATAATTTTTTTTTGGATTTTTTTTTTTAATTAAAAATATTTTTTTAATTCTGGAACAGTACGTCTTCTCTCCCAGCTCTCCTTGATCTCTTCCTTCCCCCATTTTCACTCTCTCTCTCTCTTCTTTCCTCCATTTTCACTCTCTTTTCTCTCTTCTTTCCTTCATTTTCAAAAACCCAAACCCAAAAAATCAATAAAAAATCAAAAACCCAAATAAAAAAAATAAACCTTATCCTTCTTCGATCTTCTTCTCTTCAAATCAAAAATCAAAAATCTCTCAAATCAAATCAAAATAAACCAAATCAGAGCTTCTTCAAATCAAAAATCTCTCTTCTGCAATCCTGTTCTCTTCTCCTTTTTTATTTTTTTGGCTGCTTCGATCTCTTCTCCTTTTTTTTTTTTTTTTTCTTTTCTGCTGCTGCTCTGGATCTTCTGATCTTCTCCCATTTTTTTCTTTTTCTTCTTCTTCCTCGATCTTCTTTTTCTCCTTTTCTTCTTCCCTCTAGAGGAGCTGGTGGCCGGCTGGATGTGCAGAGAGAAGAGGCTAGGGAGATTGAGAGAGGAGAGAGAGAGCTGAGTTTGGAAATAAAAGAAAAGGGATTAAAGAAGATGAATATATAATAGAATTATAAAGGGAAAAGAAGAGGGAAAGAAGATAGGGAAAAAGAGGGAAAAAGTTGAAAATCCCACTTGTTTTTTGATATCAGGTTTCTGACGTGCTAAAATTAGCATGTCAGGAATTTGACATAAAAAAAAAAAAGGTGAATATATATAATATAAATAAACCTAATATAAAAAATATATATTTATTTATTTATTTATTTCTGAAACATATAATATATATATATATATATATATATATATATATATATATATATATATATTTAAAGAATTCTGACGTGCAAATATGGCACGTCAGCTTTCTTTTATTTTATTCTTTTATTTATTTATTTATTTTTGTCTTCATTATTCTTCTTCTCTCCCTTTCTTAATTAATTCATTATTCTTCTCTCCTTTTTTTTTTTTTTTTTTTTTTTTTTGCACGTAGGCTTCTATTCTTCTAATTTTTTTTTTCCTTTTCTTTTTCCTCCCCCAAGTTCCAACATACCGTAGTGTGCACATAGTACCCTGCAATTTTTTTTTCCTTCTCTCTCTGCACGCTAGCTTCTAGCTATCTTCTTCATTTTAATTTTTTTTTAATTCTGACGTGCTGAAACTAGCACGTCAAAAATTTCTGACGTGCTAGTTTCAGCACGTTAGGAAGCTGTAAAAAAAAATTTGAAATATATATAATATAAACATATTTTTTTATAGATTGCTGACGTGCTAAAAATGGCACATCAGAAATTTCTGACGTGCCATTTTTAGCATGTCAGAAACCTGATATATTAAAAAAAAAAATTGAATTTAAATTTCCTGACGTATTGAATGTAACACGTCAATAAATATTGACGTGTCAAATTCAACACGTCAAAAAAAAATTTGTTGACGTGCTAGTTTTGGCACGTCAACATTTACTGATGTGGCAAAAAAATGGTACTGTTTGCCACGTCAAAAAATGGCATTTTTTTTTTGTAGTGGAAGGGGTCCAATCCTTGTTAATTCAAGAGTATTATTGTCAAAAAAAAACATTCTTAACAATAATGCCCCTGATAATACAGGAACGGACCGGAGGAGGATCCTTCTCCGCATCCTGAAAGCCTATATGGTTAGCAATTTAATTTCACAGTATCCAATTAGTGAGGTAGTACATCTCTTTCTTCGATTAAAATTATTTAACCAAAAAGAAAAGTTTAAGCATGTGAAAAGTACAATCCTTTTTTTAAAAAAAAAAAAAAAAAAAAAACTTGTGCAAGTATAAAAAAAGAAGATTCGATTAGGTCTTAGTTAAAGACCCTAAGCCAAAATAGGCAACTTTAGCAGAGCCATACCTAGCCTCATTCGATCAACTCTTTGTCGGAGTAAAAAATCATACATAGAAAAAGGATCGTCTCAAGCTTGGGTGTGTTCGCCAAATGACTTAAAAAGGGAGTGAATTGAAATTGTAGCAAATTTGATTGATGTGAGAAAAAAAACGTAAGAATGTTTTGTATGAAAAAGTAAAAAAAATTTATTTTGTAGTGATTTTTTTACTTAAATGGTAATAAAAACTGATTGATGTGATGTAAAAAATAAAAATGTTGAGGTTGATTTTGAGAGGAATAGTTGATTTTTTTTTTTTTATTTTTCAAGTCCTTTGGCAAACACACCCACTAGTGTCTCCTCATAGGGCCAAAACCGAGCTAG
>CM028140.1:35292837-35540337 GCA_016403345.1 Corylus heterophylla | reverse complement strand
CAAAAACCCCTAGTCAAAAACTAGCCCCATTTTTGTAGTGACGGATCGAAATAGAGTCAGATTCAAACCCGCTATGCTTCTTTTGTTGATAAACAAATTAAAAGGACAACTCAGATATGATTATAAATAATGTTTCTTGCTCAAAGATTGGATTGAGTGATTCTATAAATGCTTCTCATGCGAAACATATATAAGCAAATACATTGACACAAATCCTGCCTTCTTACCTTGAAACCTCACCGGCTGTTGCAGAAATCTGAGGAGAAATATGGCTAGCTAAGTACTTTAGCTTATCGTTACGCCTCATCTTAGTCTTTCACCCATTGGCATGGTCTGAAGCTCGCCCTCTCATTCCATTTATTGTGGCAAGGAGTTCAAACAAACCCTACCCACCAATGCTTCTGGATGCTAAAGCTGTGGTCAACATGAGATTGGGATTCCAGGTAACAGTGAAGAGGCAGCTGAATGATGATGAGCCTAATTTCCATCGTGGGATTTTGATGTCTTCTATTTCAATTTTGCCCTCATTAAAATCCATGAAATTACGTAATTACCCTCAATAAAACCTATGAGGGTAATTACGTAATTTCATGAGTTTTAATGAGGGCAAAATTAAAATAGAGGACATAAAAAACCCACGTAAGACGCACGTGGGATGATTTCCGTCCAATTAGACGGAAATTAGTAACGGATGATCTAAATTGAAAATTTTTGAAATATTAGGGGGATACATTGCTAATTTTTAAATATTGGAGTTCAAATTAAAAAACTCCTGAAACTTCATGGTAAAGTGAATTTTTCCTATATAATACCTAAGCTAAATTCAATTTCTTGCATCATGTGTCTACTTTGATAAGGCATGCTAACTGAATATTCAAAATGAAACAACCTTACAATGAATGTATTTGAATGAGGATAATCCGTCTTAAAAAAAAGTTAGGGAAACATTACTTAGAGCATATTTGAGATTGTGTTTGAGAAATAAAGCTTTGAAGTCAAAACGCTTTTGGCAAAAGCTTCATTTTTAAGCTTTTGCCAAAAATGCATTTTGACCATTTTTAAACTTTTTCAACCCTTAAAAGCTTTTTCAATTATTTTTACCAAACATGTGCTTTTTTCTTCAAACCGACTTTTGGAGTGTTTAACGCACTTTTAAGTCTCTCAAACACACACCTAAATATGTCCTTACATGGTTACATCCCTCTAAATATAAGTAATTTGCAAGCATAATCTAAATTTGGCCCAATATGTCATATTGTGGGCGCACAAGTTGACACTTCCATTAATTTTGAGATGATGTTATTGATGTTTGGATAAGAGGGACTAACGAGCTAGAGAGATGACCCAATATGTCGCATGGTGGACCAAATAGTTTTTCTCTCTCTCTTTTGGGTCCCTATGTTATTAGTCGCATTTATCGCAGCACCTACTCACAAACACTCTAGACATATTACCACAATAGAAAGTTTAAAGCATCTGTGAAGAGTAAAGAAGCAAGCTAGAAGATATACGCGTATTCCCAAACTCATAACTCAATACTCATGGAGCACCATTTAATTGGGGTTTTGAAACAATTAAAAAAAAAAAATAATAATAAAAAAGTTATGCTTGTATTATATCTTTCATATCCAATTATGCAAAAGAGAGGTTATTAAAAACTTATACTTAACAGTTCCCAAATCAAGTGCTCATATTTCATAACCGAGTGGTTATATATATATGAGCACTCGTAAATACATATTCTTAGCAGCACCCATATTTTCTTTATTTACTTTGGCCTAGTTATTGAATAATATCTCTAATTGACGAGAGATATCACTTCCCTCACTAAAGCACCCGCACTAGAATAACTGGCCTCTCTAAAAAGATTCATGCCAGAGTAATACTACACATACTCTCACTTTTTTCACTCATAGGTGACTTTTAAAACCGCCGTTAAATTTGAATGAACCTTTATTAAATTTTAATCTAATGGTGATTTTAAAAATTATCTACAAGTGTAAAGAAGTAGGAGTATCTGTAACATTACTCTTTTCTGCTAATTAAGCATTCAATGATGCTCTGGATCAGGGCCCCCGGGACTTGCTTGTAGCCTTCGCGGGTTCTTGTTTGTTCCCTTGAATACTTAGACCATGTGGAAAAGTTCCTTGGCATCCAAGACAATCGGTTTGTATGATCCACTTGGATTAACAAGGCAAGGCTCAGACATTGGAAATAAGTTAAACATTAAAATGAGACATACCAAGAACCTTAAGTGTGCCATTTCTCTCAAGGGTTATGGAGAGGCTGGCTTGGAGGTTTTAGAGGCGCGATGGCTGGTATATATAGGCCATTTATAACTATGCTGCTTTTGTCTTCTTACGAGTAAGTCATGCCGTCTAATTTTTTGCTTGAGCTTTTATTAATTGGAATCATAAACACAAAAAACAAAAAACAAAAAAGTTCCAACTTAGAACCATTGTGATTTGTCCAATAGCCTAATGGATCACGAAAACTGTCATCGCAATCTTCAATTTGGTTTTTTCCTTTTGATTCTCCAATGGCTTTGTTCAAAACCTGGTGTGCAGTGGATCCTATGATCACGACTCTGGCCATATATATTTGTGGGTAAGATGATAACATCATTTTACGTCCCCCAATCAGTCCTCACGTCACATATATATAAGCCCAAGTGGATGGAGTAGAAGAACTACCTGCCAAGGCATAATTTGAAGTTTTTAAGGTTTGTTGTAAAAAACCTTCCTCGCATATTTTTCTGTACCATAACCACTACCAACTAATCATATAAAAACGAGATAATGCCCAGATGGACACAACAACGTGATTCTATTAGACTAATTTGCTCAGCAAGAGATTCCCAGAATCTTAAATCCAATTAAAAATTTCTCTCAAATTCCCCATTTTCTTTAATGTATTCAACCCCATGGTCCACCAAGTGATTTGTCATGTCAACATGCATCACTTCCTTTGTAATTTTATCATTCTTCCCCATGGTCCACATTCAGTTGTACGTTCTAATCAATTAAAATTCCAACCCTTTTCTTTTCTACTTGATTTTGTGAACTCTTCAATACTTACTGTTTCTCACAGGATTGGTAGGCCGGCCAACAATGCTATCCTGCTTGCAATCTTATCTCACAAGTGGTTAACCCATGCTCTTCAGTCTTCCTCACCATTTCTAAAGGTGACGCATACTTCATATTTACAGGCCTGAGTTAAAGGAAAGGCCATCAAATTTGGTGGGTTAAAATTGATATTAATCATGATAGAAACTATAACACACAATGTAATAGCATAAATCAAGTTATGGTTTCCAACATCAGTTGAGGTCACCCTTACAATTCACAAGACTATCCAAGATTTGTTGTCTTTAATTATAATTAGTGTTGCACTTTTTGAAATTATGTTGATGTTCGTGGATTGTTTTGGATGATTTGATTTTATGGGAATGAGATTGGAGCTAATGCATTTACTATTGAAGGATTCGTAATTGGAAGAAGGTTAATGATGGTATGCATTGTGCTTTTTGGGTCCATATGCAAAATAGGTCATGTTCACTTCATAACAATGCATTTAAGTGTTGTGATACTTTGATGGACCAATCTCAACATATTGATAAGGTGATACATAAGCAAACTTCAAAAGAAAAATTGAAGAGTCGATTGCGATTGAATATTTCAATCGATTCTAATTGGTATTTAACATCTCATGGATGTGCTTTTAGAGGACATGATGAAGGTCCTGATTCAAAAAATCGAGGCAATTTTCTTGAGTTAATAAAACTTGTTTCCATTTACAATGAGGATGTTGAAGTTGTTTTAGAAAATGCTATACAAAACGCTAAATATATTTCACATCATGTCCAAAAAGATATTTTACATGTCTTGGCAAAAAAGGTACAAGATGCAATTCATGCAGAAATTGGTAATTCAAAATTTTGCATTATTGTTGATGAGGCACATGATGAGTCTAAGAAAGAGCAAATGACTATTGTTTTGAGATTTGTTGACAAAGATGGTTTTATACAAAATACTTCTTTGATATTGTTCATGTTAAAGATACATCGCATTGACTTTAAAGAATAAAAGATTTTATTTTCTTTCTCAAAATTGTCTTAATATTCAAAGTATTTGTGGACAAGAGTATGATGGTGCTAACAATATGCGTGGTGAATGGAAAAGATTACAAGCATTACTTCTTAATGATTGTCCTTGTGCATATTATGTTCATTGTTTTGCTCATCGATTACAATTAGCATTAGTTGTTGCATCACGAGAGGTAGTTTATGTTCACGAGTTCGTCTCAAATTTTAATTTTATTATTAATGTAGTTGGTGCTTTGTGTAAACATCATGGTGAACTACAAGATGCTCAAGTAGTGGATATCACACATTTGATAGCTATTGATGAACTTGAAATTGGAAAATGAGCTAACCAAATTTACACTTTGAAATGAGCTAGTGATTCTCGTTGGGGTTCTCACTTTCATTCTATTTGAATGTTAGGCAATTGGTTTCTAATACAAAAGCACTCCTCCAAAAATTGAGAAATGAAGATTGTGATAATTTGCTTGAGAAAGTAATTTCTTTCTCCAAACAATTTGAAATTAACATTCCAGATTTGGGTACTTGTTATGTTGAAGGCCGATGTCGTCATCAACAAGATTACATTATGGAAGAGCATCATTATCATTTTGACATATTCAATGCTACTATAGACTTTCAATTGTAGGAGCTTGATAGTAGATTTGGTAGAGAGACAATAGAACTCTTGACACTTAGCTCAACATCGGATCTAAAGAATGCTTATAAATCCTTTAACATTGATGATATATGTAATCTTGCGTAGAAGTACTATTATCTTGATTTTTCTGAACAAGACAAAATTATTTTAAGATTTTAGTTGAAGCATTTTGAAGCTGATATGCATAATCATCCAAAATTACAAAGATTGTCTTCCATTGCAGAATTACGTCGAGGATTGATGGAGACAGAAAAATCAAATACATACCGTCTTATTGATAGATTGATTCGTCTTGTTTTGAATCTTCCAGTTATCTACAACGACTACCGAATGAGCATTTTCATCTATGAAAGTTGTTAAAACAAGACTTTATAACAAAATGGAGGATAAATTTCTTGCAGATAGTTTAGTTGTCTACATTGAAAGAAAAATTTCTGAAAGCTTTAGTTCATATTTGATATTTGGTGATTTTGTTTATCTAAAACCGCGTAGAATGGAATTTTAAACACTTTGTATTTTGTATTTTTCTTTATTTTTGTACTAGCGCCTACATGTTAACTGATATATCAATTTGACATATATTTATAAAGTATGGTAGATATGCTTTTTGTCATACACTATTTTGTACTCTATATTTGATAGTGAATTTCTTTATAATCGACTTTGCCAGTGGACGTACCTTACATTAAGGGAATCACTTAGTGTTATCTGTGTGTGATTATCTTATCTTATTTACCGTAATTGTGGTCTTTTGCTCAACATAGCTCATATCATTTATATTTAGTTAATATGAGTCATTTTTCTCCTCTATGAGACTAGCTAAAATACCTTTTGTGCTACCGCAAATAGCTACTTTTGGCTATTGAGTGTAGCACACTATATTAATAAGATATTAATTAATTCTTTCTTTCTCTTATTCTTTAAGAAAGAAAAATAAAAAAATAAAAATAAAAACTCTGAAAAATAATATTTAAATAAAATAGAGAGTATAATATAGAATTTGTTAGAGTGTATAAAAAGCAATAGCTAAATAAAAATTTATATTTTTACACCAAGTGTTTTTGGTACTATTAATGGAGATGCTATGATTGTAATTTTATTTCATTTTTTGTAACAAACTTTGTATTAAAAACAAGAAAGCACTACAACCCCTCAAGGGGAAAGAAAACAGAGGTGATTCTTAACCACTACAAAAGAAGGTGATGGAAAAGGAGAGAAAAAAAAATGGGAATGCAACCCGAGTAAACTCTTGCCGCGACCTAATATGCCACATAATGGGCGCAGAAGTTAGCACTTCTATTAATTTTCATAGCCTCCCATGATGAGGAGGCTGGAATAATGATAAAGAGTCTGCAATGACTATTTCTATATGCCAATCTTGAATAATGGATGGAACTTTCAAAGCAGTGATGACAATCAGAGAATCCCCTTCAATGGCGAAGTTTTTAAGCTGCAGAGAAACAGCTAGAGAAGCAGCTCGTAGAGCTGCTAGAGCTTCACCGAAATTGGGGTCACAAGGAAGGCTGATTTGAGAACAAGCTTTGATGATGGTCTCTGTGTGATCCCTGCAGACTACTGCTTGAGTTGAGAATTGGTCTCGATAGCTGTGTCAAAGTTGATTTTGTAAGCACCTTTGATAGGAGGAGACCAGTATTCAATCACAGGCTCTTGAGAGGATTTCCATGCTGCTGAATGAGCCAAGGCATTCATTTTAATAGAATTAGCAAGCTTTGATCGAGATGTCTGGAATGATGCCTTCATGTATAGCCTTGTTTATGCTAAACTAGAGAAGATCACAAAGAACAACATCATAAATTTGAAAAAGATGTGATTCTAATTTGGGAATACCAAAAGTGAGGTGAGGGAGAATGATACCTTTGATCCAGCTTGGGAGACTGAGGGAGTCCCAAGCTAGAGAGTTCAGGGCTAAAGAAGTCCTCCACCCAACTCTAGCAAAGATACAACGGAAAAAGAGATGATGGAGAGAGTCTTCTTTAGAATTGCAAAGAGGGCAAAGAGAATTTGAAATGGAAATATAAAGGATGGAGCTAAACCTAGCTTTGGAGGGGACAATGTCCCAAGCAATCTTCCATAGAAATAATTTCAGCTTGGCATTCAATTTAAGTTTCCTTAAAAGTTTCCAAATTTTTGACTCAAGAGGAGAAGAGCTTGATGTAACTCTAGGGCTGCTAATCAGACAATAAGGAGAGCTAGAGGAAAATAAGCCATTAGAAGATGGGGTCTAGAGGAAATCTGAGCAAGGAGAAGGGTTGATGATGATTTTCTGGATTTCCCTTACACCGTGGGAGTCAAAAATGGACAGAAGGAGATGAAAATTCCAAGTGTTATTAGGATTGATGAGATCAAAGACTGCTAGGCTAGGAATAGAGGTGTGGTTAGGGGTACGAGAAGAGGTAAAGTTTGGTAAGGAAGGAACCCAAGCGAATTCTAGATAGGTAAATGAGAGTGTTTGTGAATTCTATGACAAGCACTTAAAGAAATAATAGACTGAGAGGAGAGGATACCTTTCCAAAGCCAAGAAAGAGAGGAATGGGAACGGGGAGACAAAAGAACCAAAAGAGAGATACTTACCTTGGAGTTGAGCCACCCACATAGAGTCGGAATTGGTATGAAGCTTCCAGCCAAGCTTTGAGATGAGAGCTAGATTCACATCTTTCACTTTTCTAAAACCAAGCTAGGCCTCCATATACTTTTGGGAGATAGAGAGCATCCCATGACTTGAGGGAGAGGTTTCTGGTTTTAGAAAGAGGTAAACCCCACCAAATTTTTTTGAACATTTGGTCAAATTTGAAACAAATGCTTGAAGGGAGCAGAAATGAGCTCATGACATATGAGCAACAACCACTAGCTTGATAAGAACCAACCTACCTGCTTGTGAAAGGGTTTTGGCTTTCCAACCTTCAATCTTATTCTGAACTATGTCAATAATGCTCTGGAATGCAGCACATTTATAATTGCCAAGGAGAATGGGGAGGCCTAGATAGATGGAGTTTGAGGAGTTGAGGTTGTAAGGGAGGATATTGAGAATAGTGGAAGAGGTGGTATGGTTAGTGTTCTTACTAAATCTGATGGAAGTTATGAGAGCATTAATGGACTGACCAGACTAGGTGCAATATTTGCCTAGGCAGGACATGATGCTGTTAGCTTCAGTGAGAGAGGCCTTACCAAACATCAGAAGATCATCAGCAAAAAGTAAATGATGAATCACATGGTTTTTCTAGCTAGCTTTAGTCCTTGAATGTGACCAAGCCTTTCTTCTTTAAACATCAGTCTAAAAAACACTTTTGATCCAAGCATGAAAAGAAAAGGGGATAGAGGATTCCTTGCCTCAATCCTTTATCAGGAAAGAATATACCAAAAAGGGCTGCCATTAATAAGAATGAAAAAAGAAGAAAAGGTTATACAAGATTCAATCTAGCCAATCCAAGTATCATTAAACCCCAACTTTCCCATAATAGCCAGCAGAAACTTCCATTTCATTTTATCAAAAGCTTTTCCATATCAATTTTGAGAAACGTAAACCCCCCTTTCCCTTTCTTGTTCTTGAATGTGTGGAGAAGTTCATGAGCAAGGATAATGTTATCTTGAATGTTCCTACTAGGCATAAAAACAAATTGAAGAGGAGAGATTATCTTTGGGAGAACAATCTTCAATCTATTGGCAAGGATTTTGGTGATGATCTTTTAGACAATATTGGATAAGCTGATGGGCCTAAATTGATGGACAGTGTGAGAGCCACTTTGCTCAAGCACAAGAGCTATGTAAGTATGATTTTGCTCTTTAAGAAGATGTCTATTCTAGAAAAAATTCCAAACACAAGCCAAGACATCTTTTCTGATAGAAGACCAATATTTTTTGTAGAAGAGAGTAATGAAACCATCAGGGCCAAGAGCTTTGGTAGATCCTAAACTTGAGAGAGCTTGGATCACCTCACTTTCAGAGGGCATAGAACAAAGATTCAAATTGTCATTTGCAGAGATAACGACGGAGAAGAGGTCCAACATCTCATCTTCAATAGGAGGGAGAGTAGATGTAAACAAATTGGAGAAATGGGAAACAAAAGTTTCTCCAATAGTTGCTTTATCAGATAGCCAAGACCCCAAACCTGTCTTGAAAAAATTAACAGCATTAGACCTTCTTTTGATAATGGTTGAAGTATGAAAGAAACTGGCGTTGAGGTCAGAGCAAGAGAGCCAAATTTCACTGGATTTGGACTTCCATAGAATTTCCTCTTTAAGCAGAAGATCATCAAGGGTGACTTTTAGAGAGGATTCAATAGAGAAAGAGATAGGGTTGGGATGGGATTTTTGAATGTTGTCAAGCTTGGCCAGAGTAGTCTTGCTTTTAGCTTGAATGCTTCCAAAATGAAGATAATTTCATCTCTTCAAAGAAGCTTTGGTATGCAACAGCTTTTTAACTAGATAGTGACCAGGAGAGCCAGTAGCAGGTAAATTCCGAGCAGTATCAATGACCAAACCACAAGTAGGGTTTTTTGTCCAAAATTCTTCAAATCTAAAAGGTCTAGGCAAATAAGAGCAGAAGAAAGCAATATTTAAGGAGATGGTGTGGTAGTCAGAATGAGAGACTGGATGTGTTGAAGGGAAAATTCAGGGTGGAGATGAATCCAGCAAAGGGTGGCCAAACCTTTATCTAGTCTCTCTTTGATAGCAGCTAAACCTTGTCTATTGTTACACCAGGTAAAGGGGTTACCAACGTAACCTAAATCCACCAAACCAAAATGATCAATAAAGTGCTTGAAGGGGTAGTGAGAAGAGCTAGCAACAGGCTTGTCTCTAAGTTTTTCAGATTGATCCAAAATGTAGTTAAGATCCCCAATGCAGAGCTAAGGACTAACAAAACCTTTACCAACAGAAGTAAAGGAGTCCCAAAAAGCTAACTTATCTCTTTTGTTAGGAGGACCATATATACAAGAGAGAATCCAAAGGGAATTGGGGGGGATTAGAGTAACACCAAGCAGAGATGTTATTTTTATTTGAGATGAAACATTCAACTTCCACCCCAGGGCTCCAAGCAAGAACAAGGCCACCACTAAAACCAACAAGAACAAACTTAGGCATTAAGAAAAAATCAAGTCTATTGAGAATAGAGGAGACTTGAGAGGGAGGAGATTTGGTTTCAGAGAGAAAGAGGATATCAGGACTATTGCCACGGATTAACATCCTTAGGTGTCGAATTGCAGTAGGCCTGGAAAGCCCTCTACAGTTCCAAGAGAGTATCTTCATGAGATTTTGGGGACAAATTAATGTCCCTAGAATTTTTAGAGGGTCTCAGTTGTGGTAGTAGGGAAGAGACCTACTAACCTTTACAAGATGCTTTGAAGATGATTTTGGGAGGGTAGTTGAAGATAGGATTAGGAGGGATGGGGTTTGAGGTTGTCTAATAGGTGGTGTCCATTTCATTAAAAAGCATAACATCAAGGTGGGAGTTCCCTGGGCCTTTTTGAAAGGAGTAAGGGCACCACTATTGTGGCGGGTTCTTTTCTTAATCAGGAAGAAATTTTGAGGAGGGTTATTGAAGGTTGGGAGTTCATGATCAGGAAGAAGAGGTCTTGCTATTTTATGAATGCGAGGTGGATAAGGGAAAGCTTTGGTAGGAGATGTGCGTTTTGTAGGATACTTTTTGGCGGGAGATGATAAAGTGTTTGAGAAGGGGTGGTTAAAACTGTTGGGGTTGAGGATCTAACAAACTTGGAAGATGGGCTTATGGAAGATATTATAGGAGGAGAGGTTTGGGCTTTTAAGAGAGCATTGGGTCCAGAAAAGTTTTGATTTAGATTGATTGAGATGGAACCAGAGGTTGAGTTGATTAAGTTAGTATTGGAAGAGTTGTTAACTTTGGAGATGAGATGTGAGGGAGAACACTTTAGCTGAGGGGATTCATTGATGGCTAATGGGTCACTTCAAGCGCGATAGGTGAGATATCTAGAGTTTCATTAAATGAGTTGAGGGGCTAAGTTGAGGTGGCTGCTGTGATGTGGGATAGAGCTTGAGATATTTTGGGCTGCAGGGACAGGTTTTTGAGAGGATTAAGAAGAGTAGGAGTTAGGTGATTGAGGGTGACTTGTTTGTGGGGATTGTGAGTATTGCCGGTTGACTGGGTTAACTCATTGTCTAGGTTATGGGCTACGGAGGGTCGAGACAAGGAGGACTCACCATCGAATAACCCCATGCACCATAAATAGAGGGAAGAAGGTTGGAGAAGATGTTCACCTTGAGAGAGATTTTGTATTTCCCTGGGAAACTTTCTTCAGAGGAGCTCTACAGCTTTGGTTCTTGTGGCCAATTCTCCCACAATTAGTGCAATATATATCTAACCTTTCATACTTTGAATAAATCCAAGTAGACTCACCTCTTTCTCTTCAAAAGGGAAAAATTGGTTTCAAAGGCTCATGCACGTCAATTTCCATAAGTATTCCGAGATAACTTATGAAAGTTAATCGAGCTTCACTTGCATCTTCCACCTTGATAAAGTTTCCCAAGCCTTTACCAATGGCAATGGTAAACGCCCTCAAAGACATGTTGACCAGAGGAAGTCCATGAACTTGGATCCAAAAAGATACTTTTTGATAGTTAGCTCACCCATTGTAGCCATAGGAGACCAGTGTTGAGGGGTAAGAAGTGAGCCATTGACATTCCATGTAACTTGCTTGTGGATTTTGTCAATATGATCTTACTTGATGAATTTGAGCAAGAACTTGTTAGGACCATGGACAGTATAGGAGAAAGGGACAGCAAAGTCCCAAGCTTTGATTAAGGTTGCATTGACAGATTGATTATTGTGAGTTTTTGAAAGATGACATGCCCTATAAGTGGCAAACATTCATCAATAACAGTTTCAGAGGGGAGAGTTTCTATTTGGGAGGAGGGATCTTCCCAGGAGAGGGCCTCCGTTTGGGCAATGAGAACTTCCATGATCAAGGGATAGAGGGGAGGAGAGAAAGGTTGAGTTTGGAGGGGAAGAAGAAGACAAAAGTCTTAGGAAAGGAACCAGAGATTCTAAGAGAGCGAGTCGGGTTGACAACTTTGAATTTAGCGATTGCTATGATCGCTAAAAATAGGAACTTTTCATTTTAGCTCCATTTTTAATATCAGGGGATTTCCTTTTATTGAATAACTAGCTTATAACCGGCGCTATGCGGGATTCTTCATTATAATTTAATTTTAAAATTTAAACACATCTTCATCGTATTTCATTATTAAGTTAAAAAATATGTATAAAAATATATCTCACATCTTTAAATAAAATAAAAAAAACATTTAAAGTCATACATCAGTACATTACTAAATCATTTCACGTCATGTTTAATGCTTAATTATCTCTTTGGTGTTTTGAAAGTGTTTCTATTCATTTTCTAGACAACAATCAAATAAATTTGTATCTTATTTTGCTTTTAAAAACAAAAAATTTCAAAAAGTATTCAAGAAAATCATAGAAATGAACAATTTTTTTCATAAAACCATTCAAATGAATTAAAAAAAAAAAAAAAAAAAAAAGAGACTCTTAACTTTAATTTATTTCATATAAATTAAAAAATGTTAAAATATTTGTTCTCATGTGAGTAGTTTAAAATGAAAATATATATGCAAGAAGAAAAGCCGTGGATTTTAATTATCAAAGCATTAGTTTATAATATTATTGATGTGATATCTATTATATTTCAACGCAAATAAAAATTCGTATAACTCTAAGCATTCTAAAAAAATACAAAGAAACTTAAAAAAAAAAATATTTTTTTTATGAATACAAAATAAAACAAAATATTTCACTAAACATTTAACACAATCAAATCAATCCTTACATCAGGTGCAATGCTTAATATTTCTTTAGTGTTACGAAAATATTTATGTTCTATTTATACTTATAAATAAAGTTTTGTCTTGTTTTGCCTCCAAAAGCATAAAAACACTTTCAAAATGGTCGAAAATCGACTAAATCACATAAACAAAACCAAAAATCCTATAAAACATAAGATCCTTTATTTTAGTTTAATTCATATACATTAAAACATGTTTAAATCTTTGTTCCTATAAGTTTATATGATTTAAAAAGAATAGGATTAAAAAAAAACATGTTTAATGAAAATTTGTTCCCATAGGTATACATGATTTAAAACGAAAAAAAATTTGAAAAGTATAACGAAAAAAAATAGCATTTTAAATAAATGGGCTTGTTGTCCCATTTTTTCTTTTTTCTTTTTTCTTTTTTTTATGACCGAAATAGCATATTATGAGTAGTTAATGTAATATGTTTTAAAATTTTAAATGTTGTCTTTCTATAGTTTTGGAGAGTGGTAAATTTTGAAAAAATAATATCATGTATTAAAATTTTGAACTTAATGAAATCACATTTAAGGAAAATTATTAAAATATAATTAAATACCCTTAATTAAGCTAATTTAATGACCAGTTTACTATTAAAAAAATCGGTTAAAAAATTATGCCCGGTTTAACCTTTTAAAAAAAATAGATTCACGCTACATGTCACAATTTTAAAGCACTTTTGAGAGAGGTTTTGGCTATATATATATATATATATATATATATATATATAAAACTACAGCCTGATAGATTTAATTTCAATTTTTTTATAGCATGCCAAATTTCAAATAAATATATCAACCAAGTTAGTAGTCAAACCAAAAGATATGTGTACGAGCCTGTGTATGTTTGTGTGCGGAGAGGATCCCTCTCTTTCTTTCTTCTTTATTTTCTTTTTCTCTTTCTTGTTTTTGGCTGCCAAACCATCGGAATAAACACATATTCCACCAGTTTTTATAAGTACATTCCACCACATTCTTTTTTTGTCATATATATAAGTTTTTTGGTCACATTCTTAATGGTTGAATGGGAAAGATGAACTTCAAAATAAATAAATAAAATAAAAATAAAAAAAAAAAGAATGGGAAAGATGAATATTACATGGCCATTAAAGACCGGCAAGGGGAGAAAGGGAGAAAGAGGGTCAAAGTCTCAAGAATTGGTGCCTATGGGCTGAACTTGGGTTGACCAGCTAATTCTTCAACCGGTATTCGGAATATCATTAATGGGCCGTGGTCCAAGAAAATATATGCATATTAAACGCGAGCCCCAACCCGCTAGGTGCAAGGTTGGGCTCTGCTGCCTATCTTCAATTGTTAAAAGAAAAAAAAGCAAGAAATATTCTTTAGCCCAGGCATGTGAGTCGACCATCTCATAATTTTTTTTTTAATTTTTTTTAATTTCTTTTCCATTGAAAAAGGAAGGGACAATTGGGGAGAAAAAGTAAGTAAAGAGGTCACGTTTTTCTATCTATTTTGAAGACAAATGCTAAAGAAGTGTCGAGTTTGACAGGCAGCGGTGCTAGTACGAGAGTCTTTACATCATTTTTTAAAGTTTAAATGTGTAAATGAAAATGTAGTAATAATTCAGTGAGGCTAAAGTATATTTTTTCTCAAAAAAAAATTTCGAGCAAAGTATTTAAAATTTCAAATGTAACAAAAAATATATATATATATTCGCAACACATATTTCAATTATTATTCAAAAGATACCATACACTAGGACCAAACATCATCATTGCAGAAGAGAAGGGTGGTTGCGCGACCACTTTTAGACTAGTTAGAGTTTGTCGTTCAGTCACCATAGCATAATAGATGGTCGCGTGTCCACGTACCTCTATAGGCCAGGGATGGTCGTGCGCGTGGCCACCCTTACGGGCTAAGGATGTCTGTGCAGCTGCCTCAATTGCCGCATGACCATTTTTTTTTTTTTTTCTATTTTTTTTAAAAAAAAATTTTTAAATTAAGAAGTTAGAGCTATATACTTGTTTTTGTTTTCTCAAAATAACATGAATCAACAACTTCTTCTCTTAGTAGTGGAGCACGTAAGTAGAGCGCTATCCTCAATATTCATTGTCTAAATATTTCATGCACTCAGAAAACCAAAAAGAGAGATCTTGTTTGAATACCACGCGTTCTCACACATTAGCTTCTGCAAGCTTTTCGACGCGCTGAGAAAACCAAAACCCAAATAGCCTAGTAATTTTTCACATCTAAATAAGAGGCACCATAAAAACATATTTTGCTAGCCATTTAGTGTAGTATTATTGCGGTGGATGTCACTCATTTAAGTGGAGTAACGTTCACTACCTTATGAGCTGCCCACTAATGAACGCCTTACGTTTATTATAAGAGTAAAATTTAATCATTTAATTAATATTTTAAAATTTTTTGAAATTTGGAAATGCATTAGATTAGATATATAGTGTTACATATTGAACCTAATTTTCCTACTCAAGGATGCCAGAATCATGCACATGTATTCCGTGGAATTCTATATATATATATGCAAAGCAGTGGTACATTAATTGATCCACCAATTTATTTTCTCTAGCTCAGATCATTTGGTCACCATATTCATCGAAAGACAAAATGTCAAAAGTTGGAGACAGAAAGGGTTTGATTTATTTGGTCACTAAATATTTAACGCAATCAAATCAATCCTTACATTAGGTGCAATGCTTAATATTTCTTTAGTGTTTCGAAAGTATTTATGTTCTATTTATACTTATAAATAAAGTTTTGCCTTGTTTTGCCTCCAAAAGCATAAAAACACTTTCAAAATGGTCGAAAATCGAGTAAATCACATAAACGAAACAAAAAATCCTGTAAAACATAAGATCCTTTATTTTAGTTTAATTCATATACATTAAAACATGTTTAAATCTTTGCTCCTATAAGTATATATGCTTTAAAAAGAATAGTATTTAAAAAATAAAAATAAAAACATGTTTAATGAAAGTTTGTTCCCACAGGTATACATGATTTAAAATGAAAAAAATTGAAAAGTAGAAGGAAAAAAAAAATAGCATTTTAAATAAATGGGCTAGTTGTCCCATTTTTTCTTTTTTCTTTTTTCTTTATTTATTATTTTTTTATGACCGAAATAGCAGATTATGAGTAGTTAATGTAATATGTTTTTAAATTTTAAATGTTGTCTTTCTATAGTTTTGGAGAGTGATAAATTCTAAAAAAATAATATCCTGTATTAAAATTTTGAACTTAATGAAATCACATTTAAGAAAAATTATTAAAATATAATTAAATGTCCTTAATTAAGCTAATTTAATTACCAGTTTACTATTGAAAAATTGGTTAAAAAATTATGCCTTAAAAAATCAATTTAGCCTTTAAAAAAAATAGATTCACGCTACATGCCACAATTTTAAAGCACTTTTGAGATAGGTTTTGGCTAACACTGCTAATAGTCTGAAATTATCTGGGGAAGACACATCAGCTAAATTTGTCACCGTACTAACCTGAAGAAAGTAGAGACCACTAATCTTGTTACCTTCCATCATAACCAATCAGCCTTTATTAACCATGATGACTCCACGTCCATCAGAATACTTATATCCAAGGAAATCCAAAGTGCCCCAAGAAATAAGATTTTTCTTTAAATCTGGTACATGTGGAACATTCTTCAAAGTCCTGACAGTCCCGTCATGTATCGTTATTCATGGGACGGTTAAAAATGATGTCTTTATCTTACTTGAAAATATAGATATGGCCAAACTCTCGTGACTGGATCTTGCATATGCACGTAGCTAACCAAATACTGAACAATGCCAATGGAGAATCAAAAGGAAGAGACTTCAAATTCTAGATTCTAATGTCATTGGAAATATAACAGCAGCACGCGTAAGAAGACAAAACACACAAATTATTGGCCTATATATACCAGCCCCATCGATCGTCCCTTTGAGAATCTCCACACTACGAGCTCTTCGATAACCTTTGAGAGAATATATATGGCACAATATTTGAGGTTGTGGTTGTGCGTCATTTTAATGTTTCTCTTGCATGCAACGGCTGAATCTCGCCTGGTTAATCAAGACATTGTGACGAGCAATCCGACCAAATCGAACCAACCAGTTGCCTTGGGTGTAAAGGAACTTTTCCAAATGGTCTCGACATTGAAGAGAACAAACATCAAGAGCAGTACTCGTTGGCCCCAACGAAGGAGTCCTGGGGCCCTGATCCGAAGCATCATTTATAATTAGCAGAAAATCTTTTCTCGAAGAGGTTGTACTTGATGATCATGATCGATATTATCTTTCTTCCATCAAAGATACTATTCTAAAGTTAGGCTGAAATAAATTAATCAATAAAACATTGGCGTTGCCGAGATTATGCATTTGCAAGTGCTCATATACTAATGCGCACTTGATTTTGGAGCTTTTGGGTATAAATTCATAGTTAATTACTTCTCTTTTTCATAATTGGATATGAAAAATATAATGCAGCCATAGCTTTTTTATTGCTTGAAAGCATGCCCTCATTTATAAATGGTGATCCATCTATGAACGTTGAATTGAGTTGGGAGTACGGTACAAATTTCCTTCTATCTTCTTATTCCTTCTTTATTATTAACAGATAATTAAGGTGGGCAATGTGGGAATTCACCATTGGTGTTTTGTTTTTTTTCTTCTCATTTTTAATTAAGAGTGGATAGAGCAAGCAACTCAGCTTAAATATACGCAAAATGGACGTCAGAATACAAAAAAGTATTTATCTTTTAGCACTCTTTCTAGCTTTAATTTATTTTTAGTGATGATTATAGGTGGACGCCAATAATTGACCAAAGATGTGCATGATATATTAAACTAAACCTACTTAGTTAACCCTTGGGGTGATCCAATAGGGAAAAGGGGATAGAGGATCCCTTGCTTCAATCCTTTATCTGGAAAGAATAAACCAAAAGGGTTGCCATTAACAAGAATGAAAAAAGAAAAAGAGGTTATACAGGATTCAATCCAGCCAATCCAAGTATCATTAAACCCAACTTTCCCATAATAGTCAGCAGAAACTTCCATTCCATTTTATCAAAAGCCTTTTTCATATCCATTTTGAGAAACGTAAATCCCCCTTTCCCTTTCTTGTTCTTGAATGTGTGGAGAAGTTCATGAGCAAGGATAGTGTTATCTTGAATGTTCCTACTAGGCATAAAAGCAAATTGAAGAGGAGAGATTATCTTAGGGAGAACAATCTTTAATCTATTGGCAAGGATTTTGGTGATGATCTTGTAGACAATATTGCATAAGCTGATGGGCCTGAATTGATGGACAGTATGAGAGCCACTTTGCTTAGACACAAGAGCTATGTAAGTATGATTTTGCTCTTCAAGAAGATGTCTATTCTGGAAAGCCAAGACATCTTTTCTAATAGAAGACCAATATTTTTGGTAGAAGAGAGCAGTGAAACCATCAGGGCCAAGAGCTTTGGTAGATCCTAAACTTGAGAGAGCTTGGATCACCTCACTCTCAGAGGGCATAGAACAAAGATTCAAATTGTCATCTGCAGAGATAACGACGGAGAAGAGGTCTAACATCTCATCTTCAATAGGAGGGAGAGTAGATGTAAACAAATTGGAGAAATGGGAAACAAAATTTTTTCTAATAGCTGCTCTGTCAGAGAGCCAAGACCCCGAACCTGTCTTGAGAAAATTAACAGCATTAGACCTTCTTTTGATAATGGTTGAACTGTGAAAGAACCTGGTGTTGAGGTCAGAGCAAGAGAGCCAAATTTCCTTGGATTTGGATTTCCATAGAATTTCCTCTTTAAGCAGAAGATCATCAAGGGTGACTTTTAGAGAGGATTCAATAGAGAAAGAGATAGGGCTGGGAGGGGATTTTTGAATGTTGTCAAGCTTGACCAGAGTACTCTTGATTTTAGCTTGAATGTTTCCAAAATGAAGATAATTCCATCTCTTCAAAGAAGCTTTGGTATGCAACAGTTTTTTAACTAGATAGTGAGTAGGAGAGCCAGTAGCAGGTAAATTCCAAGCAGCATCAATGACCAAACCACAAGTAGAGTCTTTTGTCCAAAATTCTTCAAATCTAAAAGGTCTAGGTACTACAAGAAATTAGGTCTTTAGGGGCGACTCAAAGTCGCCCCTAAAGGTCCTAAAGTGGACGCTGTTGCCAAACAGATCACGATCAACAAATAGTCAAATACACATTAGCAAATAGAAAGTACCAACAACTATCCAAATACATAGTATCAAAAAATATATCACAAATAGATGCTATCAAAGAGTACATCCAAAATAAAGTTATTCCAAAGCTTCCTCAATTGTTGGCTTCACTTGATGCACCTCCAAGCAAGCTCCCTCAAGACCTAAGAAGAATAAAATTTCATATAATGATCAATAAGTTTTTTAACGATTACTTAGTATGTGTGTTTTTGTAAAATTAATGCATAGGTAGAGTTTCACTAACCCTCCAATACATGACATTAAGAACTCAACAGTGGCTTTCAATTTGTTCGTTTCCTCAACGTTGGCTTGCAAATTCTCCCTGTACTGATGAAGTTCGATTCTAGTCTGTTGAAGCTTGCTTTGAGTATCTTCTTGTCTTTTCCTACACTCATCGTGGTTGTCGAAGTGGGTGAACGCTTGAGATGAAGTTCTTAAAGGGGTAGGAATAAGACCGCATCCCATTCCTCTAACGTGCCCAGCTCATCGGCCCCCTAGTACTTGTGTGACTATTTCTTGCATTCGGTCAACCACACTTGTTCCCTCCACATTGCCTTCCTCTAAGGTCTCACTGGTTGTTAATTCTTGCATTTGAAGCTGCACAAGTCATAGTTGGCCTTAGTTTAATATATACTTCATGCAAGTTTACTATTCATGTTCTTCACTAATCAACTTAATGATCGGAGCGTAAACAGTTACTTACATATAGACTTTTGCATTTGTCGTTTACAAACTGTTTATCCTTTTTCTTGTATGGGTAGCCTCATATAGTTCAACAGGATTAGGCTTCACTTTTATTTCTTGTTCCTACACATAATACATATAATCAAAGTTTACACTAAATAACGTTACTTTCATTAAATTATGGTACGAGATACTTACCTTTTTGTAAATGACGTTGACAAATGAACAAGTCCCAGCTGTGTGCTTTGTTTCCAATTTGCTTCTGTTTTTTATATTTCGTTCAGACTTTTTCTATGAAATTTGGAAAAAAAAACACAATTATTCATAAAATGTCTTCAAGTGCATGCAAATTATATCAATTTGAATATTCTAATCAGTATAATAATATATATTTACCTTCCATTTATCATCATCAAATGAGTCACATATTAAGTTCCACTGTTGAGGACCAAACCATGCTGGCACGTTTTCCCTCCCAATAGCCTTAGCCTTGGCAATTCCCTCATCATCGTCTTTATCAATGCCGTCAAAATATTTATTGTAATGATCCCTATACAAGTTCGAACGAAGCCTAGCATATGCACGACCCAATTTATGTTCAACAGCTTTGATGTGCTCGTATCGTTCCATATTCAGTGCGAAGTTTGACTGATACATAATAGATAAGAAAACAATGGTAAAAAATGTGTCACATTAATTTTTCATACGAAACATATTATTAAACATTACATTGATATTCATACCTGAACATGAAATAACAACTTGCTCTTTTCTTCAGCTGGGACCTTTTTCCATTCATCGTGATGGAGTTCGCACATGTTACGAATAATCTCCCCAATCTTGCTTGCAAACCATGATGCATTCTCGCCTACAGGTGCCCGGTGTCTATTTTGGATGTTTAGCACTAAGGGACCATTCTTAAGTACGTGGTCACTCAACTTCTTACACTTGGCCTTACCCCTTACACTTCTGATAGACGTGGTAGCTGTTACGCAAAACATGGTAACGTAGTAAGTTATATTTGGAAAAGTATATTGTCAAATGTCTATAACAAACCAAAATAATACAAAAATAACAGTTCATAAACATAAAATTCATGAACTTACAAGATGCAGTAAGGGCGGCTCCCTATGAATCCAATCCTGCCACTGAGTGAATAGAATTATTAGACTCATGCGAAGGATGCTCATCCACTGACTCGAGGAGGAGGGGGGCGAGGGCGACACTTGCATATCTGTATCACCAAACCCAGAATTGAGAGTCGGACTCTCATGCTCGTCAATAAGGCCCCGACCTTGACCTTGGCCTCGGCCTCGGCCTCGGCCTCGTGCTGCTGGAACACATTTGCGTCCTGTTGTTGTCATTGTTATGATCAATCTGCTAACAAGTCAAAAACCACAAAATTATATTAGTCAAATTATAACCATATAGCATGTTCAATATTTTTGACAAACATACAATAATCACGCTAGTAAAAAAAAAAAAAAAACACCACAATATATATATATATATATAGAGAGAGAGAGAGAGAGAGAGAGAGAGAGCATCAACTTCATTAAATATGCTAATACACTTTGTACTTTACACTTTGTACTTACACCAAATGTGAGCTTATGTGTTCAACACATTTCATCATCAGATTCATATTCAGAATTTGTATCACTGTTACTTGAAGATGATTGTTCGTGTTCAGAGTCCTCTTCATGTTCAGAGTCTATATCGTTGTCGCTACATAACTCCTCTTCCTCATCAAAGTTTGTATCATGGTCCTCGTCCGGCAAGTTATCGTTGGCAAACATGCTTGCATCAAGTTGAATATATAATTCGTCAATTGCTATTGTCGCATCATCTCTACGTAATTGAGTGGAGGCTTTAATATTTGCTTCATCAACAAAGACCATATTACCCCCAACACATTCACCTTCCTGGTATACGTCCTCACTGAGTCTTTGGTCATCTTCTGTATTATCTCCCTTTTGTACTGTTGGAATATCATAGATGTCTCTATTGATCCACTTCTGCACCACTTTCCAATTACCACCCAATTTGGGATCATCCAAGTAAAACACTTACGAAGCTTGACATGCTAAGATGAACGGGTCGGATTCACACCATTTATGAGAAGTATTCACAATCGTGAAGCCTTGGTCCATTCGTACTCTTGTTGCACTCCCAGTGTCCCACCAATCGTACTCAAACAAGTACACGAGATTTTGGCCAGCGTAACGTAACTCTAGAATATTTTCTAACTCACCATAATACTCCGTTATTAAGGTTTCGTCCTCACCTGAAACAGAAACACCACTGTTCTGGGTAGTACGAGTTTCTGCACATTCTTTCGTGTGGTACCTAACCCCATTCACGATGCAACCTCTATACGATCTAACATGATGATCAGGCCCACATGCAAGATCATATAATTGTTTTGAGTCATTGTCTGCAGTACGCTCACTATTGTATAAACGTTTATGGAACCAACGTTCAAAGTTAGCCTCATGCTTTTTATCAATGTTACGGCCACCTTCTCTTTTGATCATATTATAATGTTCATTGCATGAAAAATAAACGTATTGGTAAATGATCATCAACCCTACAATTATAATATGTCGTAACAGGTAAAACACAAAGGTCATTACTAAACTTACTCCAAATATGAGGCCGTTTCGTTACAGTTGGTAAGCACATACCATCGTGCTCTAACAAAATTATTAGCATCCAGTGTTACTAATTTAGCTGCTTCTAACGGCCGAACTCGTTGGGAGAACACATCCAAGCGTTGGCTCATTTCTACAACATCAACGTCAACATTTCTTCGTTCACGGTTCCATCTTGTCTCAATCCCCCGAAGATACCTGGAATAGAAGGTCAAGCTCTCCTCAGCTAGGTAACACTCGACAATAGACCCCTCTAGACGCGCTTTGTTACGCGTCCACTTCTTATATCTTTCAAGTTCTCTTTCGAACGGATACATCCAACGGTTTTGTACGGGACTAGCAAGCTCGGCCTCCCGAGGTAAATGAAGTGCTAGATGGATCATAACATCAAAAAAAGCTGGCAGAAATATTTTTTCCATTTTGCATAAAATTATTACAATGTCAACTTTCATTTGTTTTAGGATATCAACTTTCAACGTCCGTGCACATAACTGCGTAAAAAATGTACTGAACTCGGTCAATGTTGTTCGTATTTCCAACGTAAAGAAATTTTGAATTGCAACAGGAAGCAAGCGTTGTAAGAAGACATGACAATCGTGGCTTTTCATACTCGAAATTTTACCAGGAAGCTTATTCACACATCGACCAATGTTAGATGCATACTCGTCAGGAAATTTAACACCTTTCAACCACTCACATAAACTCTTCTTCTCATCTCTTGTCAAGGTGTACTTCGCAAGTGGCATCCTATAAGTTTCACCATTTGGCTGCACATGCAATTCTTTACGTATACCCATCAACTGTAAATCTCTTCGTGCCTTGACTGTGTCCTTGGTCTTCCCATCGATATTCATCAACGTACCTAAGATACTTTCACATATGTTCTTCTCAATATGCATTACATCTAAATTATGACGTAATTTCATGCTTGACCAGTAAGGCAACTCAAAGAAAATACTTCTCTTCTTCTAATTCAACACAACATCTGTGTACTTTCTCTTTCTCCCGCTTGTTTTTCCAAATTGCATACCCTCAGCATCTCTTAGCTGTTTCAACAATTGACTTCCAGACAATTCTTCAGGTTCCAATCTATGCTTCTCTATACCATCGAACAAATCTCCTCTTTTGCGCCATGGATGCTCTTGAGGAAGCCACCAACGATGACACATGAAGCACACCTTATGGCCATACTTCAAATACCTGAACGATGTATCCTTATTACATACTGGACATGCAAGCTTTCCAATTGTAGACCACCCAGATAATTTTCCATATGCGGAAAAATCATTTATAGTCCATAGTAATGTCGCATGCAATTGAAATGTCTATTTCTTTGATGCATCGTACACGCGTATGCCTTCATTTTATAAATCTTTCAAGTCATCAACCAATGGCCGCAAATATACATTAATATTCTTTTCAGGATCTGAAGGCCCTGGGATAATAAGGGGCAACATCAAATTTGGACTCTTCATACACATCCACGGAGGGAGATTGTACACCGTTAACATTACTGCCCATATGCTATATGTTGTACTCATATTACCATATGGGTTGAAATCATCACTTGCTAAATCAAGCCGCACGTTGCGGGAATCACTTGCAAACCACTCATGTCTTTTATCAAACTCTTTCCATACAATAGAATCGGCGGGGTGTCTGAGAGTATTGCCATCATCTTCTCGACCTTCTTTGTGCCACTGCATTTCCTTGGCCATTTCTTTTGTCATACACAACCGTTGTAACCTCGATTTTATTGGAAAATACCGTAAGACCTTTTGAGGAATATTACTTTTTCTGCCTTTGCCATCAATCCATCTTGAATTGTTGTACTTTGGGCATACCACTTTGTCTGCATGTTCTTTCCAAAAAAGCACACAACCATTCTTGCATGCGTGTATCTTATCGTAACCAAACCCAAGTGTTGCCTAAACTGTATTGCTTCTCTATACGAGCGTGGCAATGTCTCTCCATCTGGGAGGGCCGTCTTTATCAAGTCAATCATCATATCAAACGCCTTGTTACTCATGTTGCAAAACGCCTTTATATGAAGCATCTTCAGTATTAAAGCAATTTGTGTAAATTTCTTGCAGCCTAGATAAAGTTTTCGTAAACCATCTTCTCAAAATTGGTAGAAGGAGCTTGTTTGTTCGTGATTATCAGTTGTGGGGCTCTGTGAAGTAGAGGATTCTCCGATGTTAGCATCAACAAATGTCCCCATACATACATCGTCTAACAATTCTTCAACTGCATCAACCTCCTCCATCATTTCACTTGTATGTGTGTGCATGTTTGTAAAAGTGTTTTCCCTAAAATGATCTTCTTCCCCGTGAAATATCCATCTAGTGTACATCGGAGTAAATCCATTCATATACAAGTGACCCTTCATCTCGCTAATATGAGAATAATATCGATTTGCACAATCACGGCATGGACACTTTGTCATATCACATGAATCAACTTATTTAACTGCCATTCCCATGAATTCTTCCACACCTTTTTGAAATCGCTCTGAACATCGAGTACTTTCCCGCATCCAACTCCTATCCATATTGATATCCCTATTACAGGTTATTCGTTACGTACATGTACGCACACAAGGGAATTAGAAGATCAGATTCTTAAGAATTAATAGAATTAAATGGGAGGTCTATTCTCAAATATTAAGGGAGGGAAAGTTTAAAAGGAGCATGGGTAATGAGAGAATTCTAGAAGTGGGTTACTATTTTAGAACAAATATACACGAAATGATGCTAGCTCAATGCGATGTTACCTAACAAAATATTCTAGAAGTGGGTTACTAGTTTAGAACAAATTTCTATTTGTAATTTATTTACTAGTTTAGCTCAATGACAGTTTTACATTTTTTTAGTATTGTTGTTAGGTTTGATATTTATTATAGAATGTAGTCTTGTTTCAAGTTTACCGTGCTGCTTCCTTATTGAACTTAAATAGAAAAGACAATACAATCATAATCCATACCAACTTTGATAACAGAAGTAGATGTGAAGTAGAAAATTAATAACATAATCCTAATATAAGAATAAGACTTAATACTAATCTAAAAGTAATAAGAGAAGAAGCAAGGTTTAATACAACCACATGAGAAGAAGATAGGTTTAATGGAACCACAAAAGATTATATGTGTTTATATATGTTAAAGCTTGTCCTTAGGGGATCGAGCGCAGGGCACGTGCGATCGATCGCAGTACCAGAAGCTGAAGGTGAGAATCAGAGCAAACTGCGATCGATCGCAGGATCAGAAGCTCAATGTGAGAATCAGAGCAAACTGAGATCGATCGCAAGATCGATCGGAGGATCAGAAGCTCAAACTGAGAATCAGAGTACCCTGTGATCGATCGCAGGCCTGATGCGATCGATCGCAGATAGGCGTTCAATGCCATAAAAAACATGAGGAAAAAACTTCATTGTAGCCTGTATTTCCAGCTTGTGATGATCTGGATTTCCAGCTTTTAACAATGCTTTAAATCTCTCATCACTTGGAAGTTTGAAAGCTCAAGATGAGTCAAGGCCAACGCTTATTTCTTTCTCTTTCTTTGCTAAATTATCAAGATGAAGGATGAGGAAAATACAAGGTTTTCTATCATATCAAGGAACCATATATATATAGCTAGCTACAATCACTATAGATTTGATGCTTGGATTTGAAGCTTTGTGCTTTTCTACACAAAATGTCAAATATCCAAACTCCAACCAAAATGATGGAGATTAAGGACCTTAAAATGGACAACTATAAAACGATGCGCATCATTTGACAAAATTACCCTAGACAACTACATAATATCTTCACAATTTTTTCTTTTATAAATATTTGACCCTAGACCTTCTCATACAGAAGTCATTATGAGATTAAATTAATTGATTGAAAGGATTGAAGGATTGGATAATTTCACAATATATATATTTTAAGGATTCAAGCTCACTTATTCAAAGAGATCATGAACCATACAATCATACACACTACTCTGCCTTTTTTTTTTTTGGTCACAAATGAGTAATCCTAAATATCATATCGCTGGTTAGCTATTTGAATAGCAAATATGAAATAAAGATATCGGGGGGCAAGTGGGCAACCAAATGTCAAATGTGGCGCCCATATTTGGGCATGTCCAAAGCCTCTCCCTGTTGGAAAATTACTTAAGAAGGGCCTAACCGTACCTCATCCTACCAAACTTCTCTTCTTCTTTTTTTTCTTTCTATCTACGACCTCCTTTTTTTTACTAGTTGGAAGAAATATGCTGGTACAAATAAATTTTAGATAGTTTTCAAGGGTCTGACCATTAAAATATATGACTAAAATAAAATTTCATCTTTTTGTGTATAAAAAAACATTGTAGTTAATTTTTCTAGATAAATGAGTGAAATCAAAGAGTCAATATGGTTACCATCTTCTGTAAAAAATGTCTTTGTTTTACTTCATTCATAATCCAATGTTTGTTGTTAGGATCTAAATACATAGCAAGGCATTCATTCCACTCACTTTCAAGGTGCTTTAGGTTATAGTATTTATACCAAGGATCATAGAAAATGGCCATTCCCAATTTCCCATAGTATGGTTCTCTTCATTCACACTAAAGATTCCAATATGTGCCAACCAGGCCCACAATGACAGAGATGCCGTGGGCAATAACTCAGTCATCAGATTATTAGGTAAATACATCCACAGATTTACATACTATACCAGATTTACATACTATATCATTAACTAGTAAATCCAGACTAGTTAATGATTCACACACATATTCAAAGCAAAGATTAAAAAATAAGACCACAAAATTGTGAATGTTAAAAATGAAGTGCCTTTTTTACAAGGTAAAATAAGATGAAATGAAGTGATTTGTCCACTCACATAGTAACAAAATATCCTCAGTCTTTGAATGAAACCAATCAGTTCGATAGGGAAAAAACTAGAAATATAAGAAGAGAGGAAGTACCCAAATACATAATTTCTTCAAATCACAATTCATGGATACTATTTGAGTGATTGAGAGGCATTTAAGGTTTGCAAGGGTTTAGGAGAAACTCATACCTGAGAGAGCTACAAGAGAGAATCCCAAGTGTCGTTGGAGTGAAAGCTGGCAGTGAGAGAGGTGCGCCAGAAACAGCTACCGGAGAGAGAGAAACTTGCGTGGAGTGAGTAAGAGAGAGAGAGCTCGAAAGAGAGGGAGGGAGAGAGTGAGAGTGAGAGAGTGAGAGTGAGAGAGTGAGATCGAGTGAGAGACAGAGTGAGAGTGAGAGCGAGAGTGAGAGACGATTGGCGGGAGGTGTGGGATTTGGTGAAAATTTTGTTCAGAAAATTTAAAAACCCCTGCCAGTTTACCGCCATCTATTGGTAAACTATTTTGTGCAGCTAAATATATATTTGGGGTATTTTATTTACAAAAAAAAAATAAAAGAGAAAAATATAAATAAAAACCCTCCAAACTACGAGCCGTTTGTAATATAGTCCTTCAATGTTCATAACAGACTAAAGTAGCCTGTCAAACTACTAAATTGTATCAAAAAGTCTACTTATTTTGTTATATTTCTATAATACCCCTATTCTTTTAACAAAGTAAAATTAAATGTACGGTTCTTTAGATATTTTTAAAAAATAAACAGTTTATTCCATGAAGTCAAATTTTGTACCTTTAATTTTACTTTAATACGATATGAAGCAATTTGTAATTTAGGTAAACTACAGTGATTAATTATTTATTATTTATTCCAAAAAACATTTTCTTTTTTTGTTTTTATTCACCCATTGGTTTTCTTGTATTTTTTAAAAAATTGTTTCGTTTTTTTTTCAATTATTTTATTATTTATTTGTTAAAATAATAGGGGTATTCTAGGAATATTAAAAATAAGTGGCATTTTTATACAATTTGGTAGTTCGGGAGGCTACTTTAGTATCTTTTGAACATTTGAGGGTTATATTGCAAACGACTGGTATTTTTGGTGGCTTTTTTATATTTTTTCCAAACAAAAAATATACTTCCAATTTTTTAATTTTTATTTATTTATTTATTTATTTTAAATTTGTCTCTTATAATATGTTTTTATTATTATAATATTAACTAAAAATTTTCGTTTAATAAATTTTTATGATAAAGATCATTAAGTTGATATTTATCTTATAATTAATTATAAAATAATACAAAATTCAAAGGGAATATAAGATCAATATAACTAAGGCACTAAGATAATATAAAAAGCTAACAGTTGAATTGAATGTTCAATTGAATCTTCAATTGTATCCAATTTGATTTATCAATTGATCATACCACAGTCAATCGAATTAATTCAGTACGATCGATCCGACATTTGATTCTATCACGATCAATCGAACTAATTCATTATGATCGATCAGATGTTTGATCGATCCGACATTTGATTTTATCACGATCAATCGAACTAATTCATTATGATCGATCAGATGTTTGATCGACGATTGATCCTATCACAATCAATCGAACTAATTCATTAGGATCGATCGGATGTTTGATCGATCATTTAATTTTATCACGATCAATCAAACTAATTCATTATGATCGATCGAACGATTGATCTTATCGCAATCAATTGAACTAATTCATTAGGATCGATCGGATGTTTGATCGATCATTTAATCATATCACGATCAATCGAACTAATTCATTATGATCGATCGGATGTTTGATTGATCATTTAATCATATCGCGATCAATCGAACTAATTCATTAGGATTGATCAGATGTTTAATCGATCATTTAATCATATCACGATCAATCGAACTAATTCATTATGATCGATCGGATGTTTGATCGAACAATTGATCCTATCGCGATCAATCGAACTAATATGTAATAGTATCGATCAGAATTGATTTTATCAGATGTTTGATTGAACCTTCAATCACGTCAAGTTTCATTGATTGTATCCCGATCAATTTAAGCAATGCACTAAAATAATATAAAATGCTTAGAGTTCAATTCAATGTTCGATCGAACATTTAATTTGTTTGAATTTTGTTCGATTATTTGATCTTATCACGATCGATCGAACGAATGCACTAGGTAGGACCAATTGGATGTCTGATCAAACATTCAATTTCAATTGTTTCAAGTTTGATCGATCATTTGATCATATCATGATCAAAGTTGTTGTACATTATGCAATAAAAATTAAAAAAAAAAATAATAATTGCATAAAATATATATATATATATATGAGCCATTCTGTTATTGCGATCGATCCACGCACACCCTTCGCCGAATGCGATCGATTGCACCATGTGTGCGATCGATCGCACTCGGACAGCACACCACGTGACCTATTTTAGGTCACTTTCCCCCCACCCCCCACAACATTTTCTCCCCCTGCGCCGTACACCTCTCCAAGCACCCCACCCATGCACCTCCGGCACAACCACTCGTCAACCATTTTTAATCACCTCTACCACACAACCACCACACGATTCTCTTCTCTGGCAACCATACCAGGTACTTTTCACCACCTCTACTTTACACCCCATTCCCCATTCCCATCAACACCCCAACCACGATCACTTTCGAAATTTTTTTTTTCTCATATTTCTGCAATTGTGGGTGTTCATCCACCCACATTGCTTTGTTGTGGTTGGATTTTGATGTTTTTGCAGGGGGTTTTGAGCGGAGTTGCGTTGTTTTGCAATTTTGCCTATTTCTAGTGCACACCAGGTGTTCGACAAAAGTCCCCAATCAAGCTCATCATGCCAAGAACTCGAGCTTCGTCCTCCCGAGGGTCTGATACCCGAGCTATTCTCCCCCGCCCACTTTTGAGGAATGGGAGCTGCTATTTGAGACCGCTTTCGCCATTCGCGAAGACTTTGAAAATCTTGAGGGGACTCAATGGGCCGTCGCCGAGTTCAAGCGACGGGGGCTCAAGAAGCTTTTCAAGCCAGTCACCCCCACTGCTTACAGAAAATTGGTGATCGAGTTTTATGCCCACCTGTCTCATGACTGCAGGAGGCTGACTGTCCTCTCTTTGAAAGTGCAAGGCAAAGCTATTGACGTAACACGGGCTGACATTGCTGCTGCCCTTCAATGCAATGATGAGCAACCTCCAGAAGCCGCACAACTTGCTGACCAACCGGCCAGCTTCTGCGTGGCGGAAATTATTGAGGACATGTGCGAAGGGATATATGCTGATGCCCACCATAATGCCGCCAGCCGATCCAAGCTACCTCAACGGCTTTGGTTTGTGGACTCCGTATTACACCGTAATGCTTTTCCCTTGGGGCATAAAAGTCAGAGGCGGGATCAATTTCTTCAAGCACTCTACGCCTTCCATAAAGGTGCTTGGTACTCCATTCCCGACATAATTTGGAAGCAAATTTACAAATTTTGGAATGGGGTGCACGTTGGAGGAGCGGGGTCCACACATTCATGGGGGTTGCCTTTCCCATACTTAATCTCCTACATCCTCCGGAAGAAAGGCGTCAAGGGTACCGCAGCTGATGAACCAGTCACTACTACTCCCATATTTGGCATTCACCAATGGAACAAGAGCCTCTCCCACATGCCCCAAGTAGCTCCAGCACCTGCAGCTGGTGCGGAAGAGTATGAGGCCGAGCCAATGGCCGAAGATGAACCTGTAGTTGATTCAGAGACAGCTGAGGAGGAGGCTTCGAGAATTGTTCGTGAAGCACGAAACCGCTCACTTAGTGAAGAAATAGAGGGCCTTCGGAGAGAGTTGGCTGGCCAAAGAAAGGAGGCTTGGAAAAATAACGAATTGATGGACAAACGCCTAGGCGCCTTAGAAGAATTGATGCAGTCCATTGTCAACCGATTGCCACCACCATCTGCAGGAGCATCATCTTCTGGACAACAGTAAGCAGGGACTACCGTCTGGCTAAAGACATTAAACTTAGCGCTCATAGGAGGCACCCTATAGTTTACCATTTTTATTTTGTTTAGTATGTCTTAAGTTAATCTTTTTATTTGTCTTTAGTTTTGTTTCGTTTGACTTGCTTTTGTGTTTTCTTATGGGAATGACCACGTATTTGCACATGGCCGGTTTTTGAATTGCAAGGTATCAATATATTTTCACTTAAAACTGAGATGAATTATTTTACGGTTTAGATTTTATTTTGTTATATTTAACAGTGTAAAATCTTTCCATAAGGTATCAATATATTCATTATATAATATATATACATTATTAGATCTGTAAAATTTAATATGAATTACGAAATGGGAATTAACTCTTCAAATTAGTCCAAATGTAACTACTAACCAAATGGCAAATATATACAAATTAAAATCTTTCTTTAGGCGGATGGAATTGACGGTGCATATTGTGTCACTTTATTTAAAAAATTTAAATAATGCAGTGATATATACACAATTTTAATAGACGTTATTGGGCAGCAATAAAATATATATATATTTGAGCCTTTCTGTTATTGCGATCGATCGCACCATAGGTACGATCGATCGCAGTAATCGAATATTGGATTTCAACATTCTGTTACTGCGATCGATCGGACCCAAGGTGCGATCGATCGCAGTAACAGAATCACCACGCACATCCTTGGCCGAATGCGATCGATCGCACCATGTGTGCGATCGATCGTACTCTTATTTTTTTTTAATTTATCTACCTACTCTTTATGGTCGACTCTTGTCAACCCTAATACTTAAGCATTAAGGTCGACTTTAAAAGTCGACCCTAATATTGTATCTTCAGCGTCCACTATTAGTGGACACTATTGGTCATCAATTTTAATTTTTAATTTTTTTTTTCATTTATTGACCTACTCTTTAGGGTCGACTTTTGTCGACCCTAATATTTAAGAATTACAAGTCGACCCATGCATCTTTAGCGTCCACTTTTAGTGGACGCTATTGGTCATCAATTTTAATTTTTAATTTTTTTTTTTAATTTATCGACCTACTCTTTAGGGTTGACTTTTGTCGAGCTTAATACTTAAGCATTAGGGTCAACTTTTAAAGTCGACCCTAATAATTCATCTTTAGCGTCCACTTTTAGTGGACGCTATTGGTCATCAATTTTAATTTTTAATTTTTAATTTTTTAATTTATCGACCTACTCTTTAGGGTCAACTTTTGTCGACCCTAATACTTAAGAAAAGTCGACCCTAATAATTCATCTTTAGCGTCCACTAAAAGTGGACGCTATTGGTCATCAATTTTAATTTTTTATTTATTTTTTTTAATTTATCGACCTACTCTTTAGGGCCAACTTTTAAAGTCGACCCTAATAATGCATCTTTAGAAGTGGACGCTATTGGTCATCAATTTTAATTTTTAATTTTAATTTTTTTAATTTATCGACCTACTCTTTAGGGTTGACTTTTGTCGACCCTAATACTTAAGCATTAGGGTTGACTTTTAAAGTCGACCCTAATAATGCATCTTTAGCGTCCACTTTTAGTGGACGCTATTGGTCATCAATTTTAATTTTTAATTTATTGACCTACTCTTTAGGGTCGACTTGTGTCGACCCTAATACTTAAGCATTAGAAAGTCGACCTTAATAATGTATCTTCAGCGTCCACTAAAAGTGGACGCTATTGGTCATCAATTTTAATTTTTTATTTTTTTTTTCATTTATCGACCTACTCTTTAGAAGTCGACCCTAATACTTAAGCATTAGGGTCGACTTTTAAAGTCGACCCTAATAATGCATCTTTAACGTCCACTTTTAGTGGACACTATTGGTCATCAATTTTAATTTTTAATTTTTTTTTTAATTTATCGACCTACTCTTTATGGTCGACTTTTGTCAACCCTAATACTTAAGCATTAGGGTCGACTTTTAAAGTCGACCCTATTGATCTTTTATTTGAATTTTTTTTTTTTTTTTTTTTTTTAATTTTTTTTTTTCAGCTTTTAGCGTCCACAAAAGTGGATGCTATTGGTGACTAAAAGTTTTTTTTGGCCCCAAAAATTTTTCCCGCCCCTTTAATAATTCCCGCATGTATATTAGGGTCGACTTTTCAGTGGACGCTAATAGTCAAGCTTTCGACCCATTATTAGCGTTGACTTTTATGTGGACGCTAATACTTAACTATTAGGGGCAACTTTCGAAAGTCGCCCCTAATAGTTGAGTATTAGGGGCAACTACTAGGTCGCCCCTGATGAATCAGTTTCTTGTAGTGAGGCAAATAGGAGCAGAAGAAAGCAGTATTTAGGGAGATTGGGTGGTAGCAGAATGAGAGGCTTGCTGTGTTGAAGGGAAAATTCAGGGTGGAGATGAATCCAGCAGAGGGTGAAGAAACTTCTATCTTTTCTCTCTTTGATAGTAGCAAAACCTTGTCTATTGTTACACCAGGTAAAGGGGTTACCAATGAAACCTAAATCCACCAAACCAAAATGATCAATAAAGTGCTTGAACGGGCAGTGAGAAGAGCTAGCAACAGGCTTGCCTCCAAGTTTTTCAGATTGATCCAAAATGTAGTTAAGATTCCCAATGTAGAGCTAAGGACTAACAAAACCTTCACCAACAGAAATAAAGGAATCCCAAAAAGCTAACTTATCTCTTTTGTCAGGAGGACCATATATACAAGAGAGAATCCAAAGGGAATTGGGGGGATCAGAGTAACACCAAACAGAGATGTTATTTTATTTGAGATGAAACATTCAAGTTCTACCCAAGGCCTCCAAGCAAGAACAAGGCCACCACTAGAACTGACAAGAACAAACTGAGGCATTAAGAAAAGATCAAGTCTATTGAGAATAGAGGAGACTTGAGAGGGAGGACATTTGGTTTCAGAGAGAAAGAGGATATCAGAAATAGAAGGGAGAAGGTTGGAGAAGATGTTCACCTTAAGAGAGATTTTGTATTTCCCTGGGAAACTTTCTTCAGGAGGAGCTCTACAGCTTTGGTTCTTGTGGCCAATTCTCCCACAATTAGTGCAATATATATCTAACCTTTCATACTTCGGAGAAATCCAAGTAGACTCACCTCTTTCTCTTCGAAAAGGAAAACCTAGTTTCAAAGACTCATGCACGTCAATTTCCACAAGTATTCTGAGATAACTTCTGAAAGTTAACTGAGCTTCACTTGCATCTTCCACCTTGATAAAGTTTCCCAAGCCTTTACCAATGTCATTGACATTCCTCAAAGACATGTTGACCAAAGGAAGTCCATGAACTTGGATCCAAAAAGGAAACTTTTTGATAGTTAGCTCACCCATTGTAGCCATAGGAGACCAGTGTTGAGGGGTAAGAAGTGAGCCATTGACATTCTACGTAAGTTGCTCGTGGATTTTGTCAATATGATCGTACTTGCTGAATTTGAGCAAGAACTTGTTAGGACCAAGGACAGTGAAGGAGAAAGGGACAGCAAAGTCCCAAGCTTTGATTAAGGTTGCATTGACAGATTGATTATTGTGAGTTTTTTGAAAGATGATATGCCCTATAAGTGGCAAACATTCATCAATAATAGCTTCAGAGGGGAGAGTTTCTATTTGGGAGGAGAGGGCCTCCGTTTGGGCAATGAGAACTTCCATGATCAAGGGATAAAGGGGAAGAGAGAAAGGTTGAGTTTGGAGCGGATGAAGAAGACAAAAGTCTTAGGAAAGGAACCAGAGATTCCAAAGAGAGCCAGTCGGGTTGACAAC
This sequence comes from Corylus heterophylla, assembly GCA_016403345.1. Lineage (NCBI taxonomy): Eukaryota > Viridiplantae > Streptophyta > Magnoliopsida > Fagales > Betulaceae > Corylus > Corylus heterophylla. Next base: position 35,505,596 of record CM028140.1, on the reverse strand, counting down.
TTTGAATTTAGCGATTGCTATGATCGCTAAACATAGGACTTTTCATTTTAGCTCCATTTTTAATATCAGGGGATCTCCTTTTACTGAATAACTAGCTTATAACCGGCGCTATGCGCGAGATTCTTCATTATAATTTAATTTTAAAATTTAAATGCATCTTCATCGTACTTTTCATTATTAAGTTAAAAAAATATGTATAAAAATATATCTCACATTTTTAAATAAAATAAAAAACATGTAAAGTCATACATCATTACATTACTAAATCATTTCGCGTTATGTTTAATGCTTAATTATCTCTTTGGTGTTTTGAAAGTTTTTCTATTCATTTTCTGGACAACAATCAAATAAATTTGTATCTTATTTTGCTTTTAAAAACAAAAAATTTCAAAAAATATTCGAGTAAATCATACAAATGAACAATTTTTTTTTTTCATAAAACCATTCAAATGAATTAAAAAAAAAAAAAAAAGTCTTAACTTTAATTTATTTCATATAAATTAAAAAATGTTAAAATATTTGTTCTCATGTAAGTAGTTTAAAATGAAAATATATGCAAGAAGAAAAGCCGTAGATTTTAATTATCAAAGCATTAGTTTATAATCTTATTGATGTGATACCTGTTATATTTCAACGCAAATAAAAATTCATATAACTCTAAGCATTCTAAAAAAATACAAAGAAACTAAAAAAAATATATATTTTTTTTTTTATGAATTCAAAATAAAACAAAATATTTCACTAAATATTTAACGCAATCAAATCAATTCTTACATCAAGTGCAATGCTTAATATTTCTTTAGTGTTTCGAAAGTATTTATGTTCTATTTGTACTTATAAATAAAGTTTTGCCTTGTTTTGCCTCCAAAAGCATAAAAACACTTTCAAAATGGTCGAAAATCGAGTAAATCACATAAACGAAACAAAGAATCGTGTAAAACATAGGATCCTTTATTTTAGTTTAATTTATATACATTAAAACATGTTTAAATCTTTGTTCTTATAAGTATATATGATTTGAAAAGAATAGTATTAAAAAAAAAAATGTTTAATGAAAATTTGTTCCCATAGGTATACATAATTTAAAATGAAAAAAATTGAAAAGTATAAGGAAAAAAAAATAGCATTTTAAATAAATGAGCTAGTTGTCCCATTTTTTTATTTTTTTATGACCGAAATGGCAGATTATGAGTAGTTAATGTAATATATTTTTAAATTTTAAATGTTGTCTTTCTATAGATTTGGAGAGTGGTAAATTCTGAAAAAATAATATTGTGTATTAAAATTTTGAACTTAATGAAATCACATTTAAGGAAAATTATTAAAATATAATTAAATGCCCTTAATTAAGCTAATTTAATGACAAATTTACTATTAAAAAATTAGTTCAAAAATTATGCCTTAAAAAATCGATTTAGCCTTAAAAAAAAAATAAATTCACGCTACATGTCATAATTTTAATACATTTTTTAGAGAGGTTTCGGCTATTTTTTGTATATATATATATATGTGTGTGTGTGTGTGTGTGTTTTTTTTTTTTTTTTTTTTTAAAGTTTTTTGGTCACATTCTTAATGGTTGAATGGCAAAGATGAAAAAAAATAAAATAAAAAAAATAAAAAATAAAAAGAATGGGAAAAATGAATATGACATGGCCATTAAAGATCGTCAAGGGGAGAAAGGGAGAAAGAGGGTCAAAGTCTCAAGAATTGGCGCGTATGGGCTGAACTTGGGTTGACCAGCTAATTCTTCAACCGGTATTCCGAAGATCAGCAATGGGCCATGGTCCAAGAAAATATATGCATATGAAACGCGAGCCCCAGCCCGCTAGGTGCAAGGTTGGGCTCTGCTGCCTATCTTCAATTGTTAAAAGAAATAAAAAGCAAGAAATATTCTTTAGCCCAGCCATGTGAGTCGACCATCTCATAATTTTTTTAATTTTTTTAAATTTCTTTTCCATTAAAAAAAGAAGGGACAATTGGGGAGAAAACGTAATTAAAGAGGTCACGTTTTTCTATCTATTTTGAAGACAAATGCTAAAGAAGTGTCTAGTTTGACAAGCGGCGCTAGTACTAGAGTCTTTATATCACTTTTTAAAGTTTAAATGTGTAAATGAAAATGTAGTAATAATTCAGTGAGGCTAAAGTATATTTTTTCTCAAGAAAAAATTTCGAGCAAAGTATTTAAAATTTCAAACGTAACTAAATATATAAATATTCGCAACACATATCTCAATTATTATTCAAGACATACCATACACCAGGACCAAACATCATCATTGCAGAAGAGAAGGGTGGTTGTGCGACCACTTTAGACTGGTTAGAGTTTGTCGTTCAGTCACCATAGCATAATAGAGGTGGTCGCATGTCCACGTAGCTCTACAGGCCAGGGATGGTCGTGCCGGGGTGCGGCCACCCTTACAGGCTAACGATGTCTGTGCGGCTGCCTCAATTGGATATGGATAGTCGCATGACTTTTTTTTTTTTTAATATTTTTAATATTTTTTTTTTTAATTAAGAAGTTAGAGCTACATACTTGTTTTTGTTTTCTCAAAATAACATGAATCAACAACTTCTTTTCTTAGTAGTGGAGCACGCAACTAGAGCGCTATCCTCAATATTCATTGTCTAAATATTTCATGCACTCAGAAAACCAAAAAAGAGAAAGATCTTGTCTGAATACCACGCGTTCTCACACATTAGCTTCTGCAAGCTTTTCGATGCGCTGAGAAAACCAAAACCCAAATTGTTTAGTAATTTTTCACATCTAAATTGGAGGCACCATAAAAACATATTTTGCTAGCCATTTAGTGTAGTATTATTGCGGTGGATGTCACTCATTTAAGTGGAGTAACGTTCACTACCTTTTGAGCTGCGCACTAATGAACGCCTTACATTATAAGAGTAAAATTTAATCATTTAATTAATATTCTAAAAAATTTTGAAACTTGGAGATGCATTAGATTAGATAGTGTTACATATTGAACCTAATTTTCCTACTCAAGGATGCCAGAATCATGCACATGTATTCCGTGGAATTCTATTTATGTGTATATATATATATATGCAAAGCAGTAGTACATTAATTGATCCACCAATTTATTTTCTCTAGCTCAGATCATTTGGTCACCATATTCACAGAAAGACAAAATGTCAAAAGTTGGAGAGGGCTTGATTTATTTGGTCAAAATAAGTGAATCTTTTGCAGAATTTGAACCTTGTTTCACGAACATGACAGAGGGGGAAGAAGATTTGGGGATGGTTAAAAATGATGTCTTTAATTATCTTACCCACAAATATAGATATGGCCAAACTCTCATGACTTGGATCGACTGCTTATGCACGTAGCTAACCAAATATTGAGCATGCCATTGGAGAATCAAAAGGAAGACTTCAAATTGAAGATTACAATGCCATTGGAAATATATATTTTTATATATATATATATATAGGTTACGAAATCAATGAAAATTCGAGCTCAAATATACCAGCCACATCGTGGCTGAGTTTTACCGGTTGTGCGTCATTTTCATGTTTTTCTTCCCTGCAATGTTTGAATCTCGTATTGTTAATCAAAATATTGAGATAAGTAGTCAAACAAGACCATACCAACTGTTGAATGGTCTTGATCCTCTCTCAACCCAAAAGATAGCTCAAGAGGTAAGACTTTCTCTCACATTTATAAGCTGACCACCAGCCCTTTCAACAACCGATATGGGATAATATTAACAATCTCCCCCTCACACATTACGCCCTAGGTCGGAGCAACGACAACCCGTTTTTCTTGTGAACTATTGGGCCGAGACTTGTTGGTAAACCTGGACTCTGGTACCAGTGTTGGGTGGTTTTGGGCCTCTCTCAACCCTCAAAGCTAGCTCAAGAGGTAAGGTTTTTCCTCACACTTAAACTGACAAACTTCATAACCGTTTTATCTCTCAACAGTTGCCTTCCGTGCTTTTGCTAAGGAACTTTTCAAAATAATCTCGGCATTGAAGGAAACAAAGAAGAGCACTCATTAGCCCCAACGAAGTAGTCCAGGCCAGGGGCCCTGATCCAAAGCATCATTGAATGCTTATAATTGGCAGAAAATCTTTTCTCAGAGAGTTTGTACTTGATGATCATGATTCATGCATGAATGATATGAAATATGTGCACTTGATTTTGGAGCTTGAGTATAAATTTATACTTAATTACTTCTCTTTTCCATAATTGGATATATATATAATGCAAGCATAACTTTTTTATTGCTTGAAAACACTCATTAAATGGTGCTCCATCAACATTGAATATTAAGTTGGGAGTAAGGTAGAGATTTCCTTCTATCTTTAGATGGCCTCTTTATTCTTCACAATTCGTAACATTCCTCATCAATAAATAGAGCTCCACACAATGAAGTTTTAACTTCAACTGTGTTGTATGTAGTGGGAATATGCTTTTATATGAAGATGGATGAGCGGCTATTTATCTTTAAAAACTAAAATTCACTACAAAAAACCTATCAATTTCTGACGTAGCAAACAATACATGATTTTTTGCTAATTACTGACGTGGCAAAAATGCAAGGTCAGAAAATATTTTCCTAACGTAGGAAATTTGGCAGGTCAGTAATTAGTGACGTGACAATACCAACATGTCAGAAAATTCTGACGTGTTATATATTGCCACGTCAATAAATTATTTTGGATTTTAAAACTTTAAAAATTATATTTTTTACTGACGTGTTAAGTTTTTGCACGTCAGTAATTTTTGACGTGTGAAATGACCACGTTAGGAATTTCTGACGTGGTAATTTTAGACGTCAGAAATTTTCTAACTTGTGTTATAACTTTGACGTAAGAAATTTCTGACATGATAATTTACCATGTCAAAAAATTCTAACATGGCAGTTTACATTGTCAGAAATGCTTCTACGTGTGTTATAACTTTCACGTCAGAAATTCCTAACGTGGTAATTTACCACGTCAGAAAATTCTAACATGGCAGTTTACCACGTCAGAAATGCCACATCTAAAAAATTTTCTGACATGTCAGACACCATGACACGTCAGAAAACTCTGGTAAGGAAAAAATTGATTTTTTGTAGTGATTTATGCGAATTGTGTGTTTAATCATTTAACCAAAATTATTATACTATATTTACTAATAGATTTTTCCTCTTTTAAAGTCAAAAACTCGTCCTCTTACTGAATATTATGGGGAAGAATAACCTAACGATTATATACATTAGAGTCAAAGACTTGAGACTCTTATTTCATGGAATGGGGAAGCATAAAAGAATGTGTTTATGGCATATAGTATAGGTTGCTTCTTTCTAAATGATGTTAAAATCTCTATGGACTTCACCATTCACATTTCCTCACACATACACGCATATAAATGTAACTTGTAATTTTCGTTTCATTCCTAGCGTTAATTTATTTAGTTGTTCTCAATGAGTTTTTATATTTTGAGATCGTTGCATAATTTCTTTATTACAAATAGCATTAACTATATTATTCTCAATATATGCAATCAAACTGTAATTCATCCACTATCCTTCCATTCGATTGCGTAATTGATTTTTAGTAATATTCATTATTGAAAAAGCTATTTTCAACAATTAATATATATATATATATATATATTTCATACAAAAAACAAATTAAAAGAGCAATATAAATATAAAAGTTTACATGAATAATTTTATTACTTAATAGTAAATTTAAGGGATAACTTTACTTAGGATTCTGAACTACCAAGCATTTTGAAAAGGCCGCACAAATTTCAAAAACTCCCAATTGCACCCCTGAACTTTCAATGTGATGCAATTGACCCCATCGTCAATTTTTGCCGTTAAACCCTAACGGAAACCACTAAAAAGACCAAATTACCCTTCAATTTTTTGATTTTTTTAAATTTTTAATTTCAAATTAAGGGTAAATTTAGAATTGTATAAAAGTTTTAGGGGTATATATAAAGGTCATTTCATCACTTTTAACATCCAAAAACTAACGGAAGGGATAGAATATTGCATCAAATTGAAAGTTTGGGAGATGAAATTGAGAAGTTTTAAAATTTGGGTTTTATTTTATTTATTTTATATATATATTTTTTAAATCGCGTAGTAGTTCTTGGGTTCTTTGTGAAGTTTTTCCTAAATTTAATAATGGTTCAATGTGAAAATTAATTTGATTACATACCTAATTTTTTATTTTTAAGGAAGATACAAACTATTTAAAGAAAGTTTCACTTAACCCTCCTGAATTGTCATCATTTTTTGCAATGTCTCCTCTAAAGTTCAATTTCTCTCAATTTAGTGTATCTATCTTTCAATTGTTTCCAATCTCACTGCTCCGTTAACTTTTTTCAAAATACCCCCATTTATTTTAGAAAAAATTACAAAGATTAAGGCATTGGTATCCGAATTGAACGGTATTTGCAAAAATATCCATGCCTCAATCATTGTAAAAAAAAAAAAAAAAAATTAAATAATTTTTCTAAAAGAAGGGGGTATTTTGGAAATTTTTTTGGGATTTAACAGAAAATCCTAACTAATGAGAAACATATATATATTAAAAATTCGATAAAAAAAATTTTAAATTCGATAAAAAAAATTTTAAACTTTAAAAACAACATAGGGGCAAGTTAGGTTTACGAACTATGTATTTATTATAGTAAAGTGATATTGATTTGTTAATGGAAAGTTGGAAACCGTGCAAAACTATGAAATTGAGAAGAAAAAAAAAACTCGGTCAAGGGACTAGAGTAGTGAAGTAGGGACATGCACTTTTTTTGGTTCTTAGGGAAGGGTACTACTTTGCTTTTTTTTTTTTTGTGGTGGGTGGTGGGTGGTGGGGAGCGCGGGCAACTCCTAAATAATAAATAACTTTTAGGTGAGTCAAGGGCTCCATTGTTGCTTGTTGCATGTGCTGCACTATTAGAAAAGAGTAATTTAAAGGATATATAAGAAAAAATAAATTAAAACCTATTGATAAGAGATTCAAGCAAAGGAGACACAAAGTCAAACTAAAAGAAAGTAAAGAATAAATAAAAATAAAAAAATTGGAAAAGAAAGAAAGTATCTGACAAACATAGTGCATCCTGAAAGCCCATATGATTTTAGCAATTTAATTTCACAGTATCCAAGTGATCAGGTGTATTTGGGCTGTGCTGATCGATGCTTAATAGGCTTCAGCCACTACATATTTTTCTTCGATTAAAATTAATTAACCAAATAGAAAAGTTTAGGCATGTGAAAAGTAGATTCCCTTTTTTCTTTTTCGAAAATAAAAATAAAATAAAATTCTGCAAGTATGGAAAAAGAAGATTCGAATTAGGTCTTAACGACCCTAAGACAATATAGGCAACCTTTGCAGAGCCATGCCATAGCCTCATTCGACCAACTCTTTGTCGGCATAAAAAATCATGCAAAGAAAAAGCATCATCTCAGGGTGTCTCCTCATAGGGCCGAAACCAAGCTAGTGAATATATATATATATACACGACCATGCACGCATGCAAATGTGACTTAGAATAAATATATAATTCGTAATGTTACTATAGTACGGCCCAATCATATGTCGAAAAGTTAAGAACCAAATTTTCATTTTCCTTGATACTGAGGTGCAATAATGTCATTTTGTTTATTTGGACAGCTCAGATACCATTTGTTGGATTAGGCATTTGACTATTTCATCTAAAAACCAATTGATGTTCAGTGAGAAAAGCCAATCATTTTATGGCAAGAATTCATTGTGCTAAGAGAGCGTTTATGGTATCAGAGCCCGAGGTCGTAATGGGTCTGAGTCGTGGGTGTCATGTTGAGGGAATGATTGTTGAGGTGCAACAATGTCACTCTGCTTACTTGGACAGCTCTTACAACATGTGTTGCGATGTATGATTTTGAATACCATAAAAGGATTTAACTTTTATCACTGAACACTAATTAATTTTTAGATGAGATGGTCAAATGTCCGATTTAACATTTGATTCCCCCTTCCACAAAATTTTCATATTCAAAGTTGCAAAAACAATCATGCATGCATATCGTTATTCATGGGACGGTTAAAAATTATGTCTTTATCTTACCTGAAAATATAGATATGGCCAAACTCTCGTGACTGGATCTTGCATATGCACATAGCTAACCAAATACTGAACAATGCCATTGGAGAATCAATCAAAAGGAAGAGACTTCAAATTGTAGATTCTAATGTCATTGGAAATATATATATATATTTTGTTTATGTTACAAGATCAATGAAAATTGAAACAAATATGTTGTGTACGAAAATAAATACAGGATCCTAAAGAAGCATAAAAGAACATAATAGAAAATAGATCAATCACACACGATACCAAGATTGAAGTAATTCGGCTTAATAAACCTATATCCACTAGAAGAGACGACCCGAAAAAAATTCACTAACAAAAGATAGAATACAAAATATAGTAGGTAGAAAATCACTCAAAGCCCAAAACCTCAATACACCCAATCTCACTCTCACACAAAAGAGAAAAATATAAAATAGAGAATATCTTCTCTAATTTTCTAAACCTTGAACCACCAAAAAACATGAGAAAACAAAAAGATTTGCTTGAGGCTATTTCTCTCCAAAGGATTATGCGTCTTCTGTTTTCCCCCAAAAGTTCACAAACTGGCCAAGTAGGTTTTATAGAAGCAACCAGCCGACTGTGAAGCAACTCCATTAATATTAGCTAGGAAAACAAACTCCAAGTCAATTAAGAATTCCAAGTCCATGTTAAACTAGGACTTCATTGCCGGCTATAACTGAAGTAACAGAAAAAAAACATGTTGGGTCCCACACTTGACTTTTCAATTAAAGTTATATACCAACAATCTCCACCTTAACTTGAATTTCATCAAGTCCTAAAATGCAAATCTCATAATGACGTCTCGTCCAACACCCTGAAAGGTAATAACAAGCTACAAACAACAATCAAGTTTAAGCAACTCTTGAACTTTAAAACCAAAATTGGCTTAGTCAACATATCCACTGGATTTTTCTCAGAAACAATTTTCTTCAATGTGATTTCTCCTCATGTCACAACAAGATCACCAGCATAATCTGAATCGACATACCCAATGACACTGAAACCAATACCACTATCTCTGTCAAAGACTGAGCCAATATTTGCAACACCCCATAGGTAACTAAGTATCCATTTCACTGCCGGCCAGTGAACCTTACTAGGACTAACAACACTGACTACATGTGAAACATTTGGACGACGAATGTGCACCATAACATACATGCATGATGCTCCCAAACACACTAAAGTAAGGTACATGTGACATAAAACACTCTTCCTCCTCACTCTATTGTACTAACATTGCTGATAGTCTAAAATTGTTTGGAGAAGACACATCAGCTAATTTTGTCACCGTATTGCCTTGAAGAAAGTAGAGACCACTAATCTTGTTACCTTCCATCACAACCAATGAGCCTTTATTAACCATGATGACTCCATCTCCACCAGAATACTTGTATCCAAGGAAGTCTAAAGTGCCCCAAAAATAAGATTTTTCTTTAAATTTGGTACATGTGGAACATTCTTCAAAGTCTTGACAGTCCCGTCATGCAACATTATTCATGGGACAGTTAAAAATGATGTCTTTATCTTACTTGAAAATATAGATATGGCCAAACTCTCGTGACTGGATCTTGCATATGCACGTAGCTAACCAAATACTGAACAATGCCATTGGAGAATCTAAAGGAAGAGACTTCAAATTGTAGATTCTAATGTCATTGGAATATACATTTTCTTTTTTTTTTTTTTTTTTTTGTTTTTTTTTTTTTTTACAAGATCAATGAAAATTGAAGCTCAAGTATAACAGCAGCACGCGTAAGAAGACAAAACACACAAATTATTGGCCTATATATACCAGCCCCATCGATCGTCCCTTTGAGAATCTCCACACTACGAGCTCTTCGATAACCTTTGAGAGAATATATATATGGCACAATATTTAAGGTTGTGGTTGTGCGTCATTTTAATGTTTCTCTTGCATGCAACGGCTGAATCTCGCCTGGTTAATCAAGACATTGTGACGAGCAATCCGACCAAATCGAACCAACCAGTTGCCTTGGGTGCAAAGGAACTTTTCCAAATGGTCTCGACATTGAAGAGAACAAACATCAAGAGCAGTACTCGTTGGCCCCAACGAAGGAGTCCCGGCGGCCCTGATCCGAAGCATCATTTATAATTATCAGAAAATCTTTTCTCGAAGAGGTTGTACTTGATGATCATGATCGATATTACCTTTCTTCCATCAAAGATACTATTCTAATACTAGGCTGAAATAAATTAATCAATAAAACATAGGCGTTGCCGAGATTATGTATTTGCAAGTGCTCATATACTAATGCGCACTTGATTTTGGAGCTTTTGGGTATAAATTTATAGTTAATTACTTCTCTTTTTCATAATTGGATATGAAAAATATAATGCAACCATAGCTTTTTTATTGCTTGAAAGCATGCACTCATTTATAAATGGTGATCCATGAATGTTGAATTGAGGCCGGTACTGTTAAGAATATTACTTGTTATTTACTTTTTTAGGTATTATTAGTCTACTAGGTTTACCTTTTCCTATTCTACTAGGTTTACCTTCTCTTAATCTATTAGGTTACTTGCCTCTCTATAAATAGAGGCATCTGTATTCATTATTATTATTAGAGTCAATACAATGTAGTCTATTGTGTGCTTTCGCTCTCTCTCTCTTCTCTCTCTTTCTTCCGCTTCTAATATATTATCCAATATATTTAACAAAATTAATTTCCTTATATCTTCTTATTCCTTCTTTATTCTTAACAGATAATTAAGGTGGGCAATGTGGGAATTCACCATTGGTGTTTTTTTTTTTCTTCTCATTTTTAATTAAGAGTGGATAGAGCAAGTAACTCAGCTTAAATATATGCGAAATGGACGTCAGAATACAAAAAAGTATTTAACTTTTAGCACTGTTTTTTGCTTTAATTTATTTTTAGTGATGATTATAGGTGGACGCCAATAATTGGCCGAAGATGTGCATGATATATTAAACTAAACCTACTTAGTTACCCCTTGGGGTGATCAAATAGGGAAAAATGTACGTGATAGACATCCGGAAGAAGAAACGAAAAATAATGTCTCTAATCAATTAGGGAATGTCTTAGAGAGGAAGCTTTTTGTGCGTGCCCACTTTGTTTTCAAACTGCAGATCGAGTATGTACAGATCGAAATCGAGTCAGATTCGAACTCCCTATGCTTCTTTTGTTGATAAACAAATTAAAATGACAACTCAGATATGATTATAAATAATGTAATTCTTGCTCAAACATTGGATTGAGTAATTCTATAAATGCTTCTCACGTGAAACATAAGCAAATACATTGACACAAATCCTGCCTTCTTACCTTGAAACCTCACCGGCTGTTGCAGAAATCTGAGAAGATATATGGCTAAGTACTTGAGCTTATGGTTATGCCTCATCTTAGTCTTTCACCCATTGGCATGGTCTGAAGCTCGCCCTTTCATTCCATTTATGGAGGCCAGGAGTTCAAACAAACCCTACCCACCAATGCTTCTGGATGCTAAAGCTATGGTCAACATGAGATTGGGATTCCAGGTAACAGTGAAGAGGCAGCTAAATGATGAGCCTAATCGAAGTAGTCCGGGTGGACTAGACCCTAGGCATCATTAATTAATTATTGGAAAGATTTTAAAAATTTCTCTGAATTTTTACTCGTTTTGAAACTATTTATTTGAAGTTCAAAAAATTTTAATTTAAGGTATCAAATTTTTTATTTTTTTGCAATGTCTCATTCCATTAGGATTTTTTGTTAAATATTTCAAAATTTTCAAAGTACCCATATTTTTTTTAATAATAAAAAATAAGATAGAAATTGCAAAGACTAGGCGTTGGTTAGGATTTAATGAAATTTGCAAAAATACCTATACCTAAATCTTTGTAATATTTTTTTTTTTTTTTAAATGGGTATTTTGAAAATATTTAATGAAAATCCTAATGGAAATGGGACATTGCAAATAATTGAAAAGTTTGATACCCTAAATTAAGAGTTTTTGAACTTCAAGTGAGTAATTTTAAACGTGTAAAATGGTATGAGAAAAAAAAAATAGTTATATGTGGTTATTATGTATGGTTTTTTTTTTTTTCAAAAGGGTAAGAGAGGGCTCAAGGCTATTCGACTTGGACGTGACCATTGTAGCACCTCTCTGTTGGAGTACTGCTCGTGAAGGGCTTAGACGATTTGCTTTAGACTACTTAACCGCCGCCACCGGTAGGTGGTATTATATGTATGGTTATTGTTATAATGTTAGTCACATTTTTATTTCTTTATTTTTTATTTTGCTCCACAGAAGAGAAATTCGTTTGTCCTTCAAGCCATTCAAGCCACCTAACGTGATTCTTAATTACCGGCCTCCTGTTATTCAATAAAATTATATCTCTTGATATTAAAAATGGAGCTAAAATTAATAGTACCTATTTTTAGCATGAACGGGGTGGGGTCACTTTCTATATGAAACTAATTACAATCATAGCATTTCCATTAATAGTCTCTATATACCTAGTGAAAAAAAGTGCAAATTTCTATTTTTGCTGTTGCTTTTTTCTATACACTTTAACAAATTCTCTATTATACTCTCTATTTTATTCAAATATTATTTTTAAAATTTTTTAATTATTTTCTTAAAGAAAAAAATATAACATTTTATTAATGTAGTGCGCTACACTCAATATCTAGAAGTGGCTATTTACTATATCACAAAAGGTATTTTGGTTAGTCTCATAGGAGAAAAATGGCTCATATGAACTAAATATAACTAATATGAGCCATGTTGAGCAAAAGACCACAATGACAGTAAATAAGACAAGCCAATCACACACAAATAACATCAAAATTTAAGTGGTTCCCTTAATGTGAGGCACGTCAATTGGCAAAGGCAATTATTAAGAAATTCACTATCAAATATGGAGTACAAAAATAATAGATAGAAAATTATTCAGAACCTAAGGCCCCAATTGTAACCCCCCAAAACTAGCATCGGTTAATCTGGCAGGGTTATTGGCAATTATCCCAGTTTAACCAACTTGTGGCTAAATGAGAAATCACCCCTCTAAGCATTATCAGAGTTAATGTATACGAAGATGAAATAAATTTGAGAATCTATTAACCATTACAGGGACAAGTATATTCCTCGAAATTAAAGACATGGAGCAACTAATAAAAACATAAGGCAAACCTGATAACAACATGAGAACCCTAAGCAAAGTCCGTAGTGTTGTTAAATGCCAAAATATTCATATTTTCGCCATTAACTTATATTTGTTAATCCTGTAGTTTTGGTTAAATTATGCTATTTTAGTTCCTTTTTGTATTTTCCATGCTTTTGTAGGCTTTTAGAAGAAACTAAAGTAAATCTGGAAGATCTAGGCTCAAAGAGAGAAATTGGGAAAAGTTCGAGGCCTTGACAGTGTGATCGATCGTAAGTTCCCTACGATAGAACGCACTACCAGAGAAGACAAGCAGTGAATTGGCCATGCGCGATTGAGTGCACAACAGAAAAGGCTCGATCGCACACGGGTTGCGATCGAGCGCACCCGTGCACAAGTGACAAATCAGCTGCAGCCAGAATGCTATTCTTTTCATATTTGGGTTTTCCAAGTCCCACTTGTAATAGGACTAAAACCCTCCGAATTTTCTAGGTTTACTAGGGTAACAAAGACTTCTAAAGCCCTATAAATAGATCTCTAAACCTTGAGAATAAAAAGGGAAAAAGACACAACTTTGGGGAGAAGAATTGGAGGCTACCTTTCGGTTCTTTCTTTCCCTTTTCTTTTTTCTTTTATTTTTATTATGTATAACTAACTCTTAAGGAGGGCTAGATTGAAGCCCTAATTATGTTTATTTAAAATTTTAATATTGGAGCATTTGTGATAATCATATTGTGTTGCTTAACTTGATTAATTCCTTTTTTTTGAATTCCTCATATGTATGCGATTGGCCATTATATGCATGTGGTATGGACTAGTTAATTAAATCAATTTGGATGACCGAGTCCTAAGTTTAATAAGAGTAACAAAAGATATCCACATCGGATTCTTGGGTTAATCAACATGGGGAACAGAGAGTAGACACCCATGCCATAGGCCTCATGTGTTTGTCAATTTTCATAAATTTATGCTTTCTTAAAGAACAACTTAGTAGACACCCATGCTAAATCCTTTAAGAAAGAAAAGAATTAGAGTAGACATCTATGCCTAATTTGTTTCTTAGGAAAATCAATAGCTTAAGGAGTAGACACACATACCCTTAGGTTGACAAACATTAAGTATTCACAATATAATTGAATCATTGGCATATTTCTATATTATTTGAGCATAATTAGTGGTGGATATCAAAGTCCTATTTTTACCTTTATCTTTATATCTTTTTTTTCTTTTTCACAATATCAATCTCGTGACAAGTTTGATATTTTAATTAATTCTAAATAAAATCAACAATCCTCGTGGCATTGATCTCATACTTGTTGCACTATACTATCGTTTGATCTTGTGCACTTACGAGTAAAACGTACCAAGTATTTGCCTATTAATTTAGGTGAGTATTTGGCACAACAAGTGGCAACCATGCCACTCTTGAGTTTTAGAAACATGTTCCCTATAAAAGTAATAACAACGTAAGTCTAACGACTTAGTAAGTAAACCTTACAATTGGGTATGACATAAGCTCATTATTATTAAGCAGAAATAAACATACAGTTTGATAAACTTCGAAAGGAGGTATTGTCTCTGTTAATACACCTTAAAAATATGGTTTAGTTAAATAAAGGGTGGTGTACTCCTAGCAACAATCGTCCAAGTATTTTAATGTAGAAAAACTAATGTTTTATAGGTCATAACTCTCATGTATGGTTTACCCGAGATATTACTCATTCTTAGTAGGGTTGGCGCAGTCCCGAGGGATCTATAATACAATGCCGATGCCCCGGCCACTGTACACTATCGTCCACCACTAGCAGCCCAACCGAGTCCGACCTCGGGTGGTCCACGCTACTAGTGATGTACGTCCTATAATGACTAACCATTTGGCAATGGCTCCATAGGTCACAAAAATCACTAGATCCAAGGCCCTCACACACACATTGACCATAAAATGAAGTCTATATAGTAAGCCCATGGCCATTATTCCGCACGTACTGGTGTACCATATTATACGATGCCTCTTATCAAATAATTATTAAAGCAGTTACCAAGTTATTACAAAAAGCAGACATGCTCATATCATACGCGTGGTTAGTCAACTCACATATCTCACATTTTTAAGGAAAGTGTTCGTAAGTGTTTACTTATTTCATGCGCTCGCTTGAGTCCTCCAACATCACAAAAATCTTGCTATAATGAAATACAACACATTGTTATGCATAGTACTAGATGAATTCTATGAGTATGGTACTAAGCCTTATCTAACAAAAGGGTTATTGGAACCTAAATTGCACAAGTGAAGCTAAAGGGCAAACGCCTGACCTCCTGGTCATACGTCCGGGCAGTGAGTTAGGTATTCCAGCCAAAAGCTCCAAACTATGTTTTGAGGCTTCGATGAAGTTTATAGGCTACTATATCTCCTTCTAGGCTACTAAATAAACACACGAAATCAAAGATGTGCTTTAAGGTCTTTTGAAAACATTCCTTCGTTTTGTAAGAAAATGAATGCAAAAACTTAACATAGTGTCTTTAAAACGCATAACATCAAGAAAGTAGTAAGAACATCATTAAAAGTATAGAAATGAGCAAGGAATTACCTTAGAAGATGGCAAGAACACAAAACTCTCTTCCTTCTCCCTCTCCAACTCACTTCTCACACTAGGATTTAGGGTTTTCTAGGAGTGTAGGGGTGGCTGAAGGTTGAATATGGGGTATTTAAAGGAGGGGAAGGCATGCACTGGCTTGACAAAGTGGATAATGGGTTAAAACTGCCTTCAGAGTGGCAGCATACGTACGGTAATAGGGGTGTACATACAGCACTATTGTACATTGGGTAAAAGGGTTTAGGCGTACGTCCTAGTGTATTTTCACTAGGTCAAAGACTGGTCAGCGTTTGTACGGGTGGTCTCCCGACATACGTCCTCACTAAAGAGAGGTGCGTACGTATGAGTGATCCCCCGGCGTACGTCCTCACTAAAGATAAGTGCGTACGTACGAGTGGTCTCCAAGCATACGTCCTCACTAAAGATAGGTGCGTACGTATGGGTGATGCCCATGGTGTACGTCCTCAATAAAGACATGTGCGTACATACTGTACTGTTGCGCATATGTTCGGTTAGAAATGGGTAGGGCCTGGGTTTTGCCTTAAAAGACTCAAGGTATTGGGTTACTTACAAGGGTTTAGGTCTTTTTATTATAAAACCATGTTTTATGAAATCATTAACCACATTTTTAATCCTTTTTTTTTAAATAGATGTTTTTATGGAGTATTACACCAATACACACAAATCTCTCTATTACATAATAGAGATTATTTCTTAAAGCAAAATACAAAAGATAGAAATATAAATCATTCTTTTGTTGGGACAAGCTCCAACTTTGTTTCTCTCTTTTTCTCTCTCACAAAGCAACTCTTTTTCCCTTGTTTTTCTTTAAAGCGGCACCACTCTCTTATAATCTCTCTGTGCAGCATGGCTAGGAAAAAACCAAGATTCTTCACAATAGCCTAATCTTACTGTCATCGAACTCATCATTGGCCATGCTGACTGAATTTGCATAACATTTTTAATTCATATTATCTTCCAAGTCTTGTTTTATTAGCATGTAAAATCTTATGTAGTCCCATTTCTTGTGACAATAATAGTGCTCCACATCTTATGCATCTAACCAAAATTCTTCACCATATGCCAATTGTGACTTATACCAAGAATGCTTACACATGTTGGTTCAAATCATGCATCAAGCTCATCAGCCTGATCATTGACAGGTATGCTTTACCTCTCATATGATAAGAGAGATATGGTCACCTCTTCAAATGCCAGAATTTCTCTACCATACAACAATCTTGTAACCATGTGATCATGAGAAAGGGGAGTGATTCCAACAGAAGTATCGTTTTATCTTATCTTCAATCTTCACTCCAAAATTAAACAACTGTATATTCGACATATTGAATTTGTTGAGGTGCTCTAGCAAATTTGTATTTTCCTCCATTTGTAAACCATATAGTTGCTTTTTCATGTTTAATTTATTCATCAAATTCTTCACCATATACGTACTCTGTAATTTCTGCCAAATTAACTCTACTTTTAATTCATCAATCACAATGTGAATGACTTCATTTGAAAAATTAAGATGGATCTCACTGGCAACCTTCACGTCCATCTCTTTCCAATCATCATCATTCATCTTCTTGTGTTTCTTCGTATTTCCCAGTAACATCTTGTAAATTCCTTGCTAAATCAAAAGATCATTCATAATTCTTTGCTAAAGAAAGAAATTGTTCTTTTCATTCAACTTCTCCACTTTATTCTTGGTACTTGTCATATTTATCATCAATTTGAATCTCAAACCTTAGCTCTGATATTACTTGTTGTGCAAAAGACCACAATTATGTTAAATAAGAGAAGACAATCATGCATAGATAACACTAGGATTTAAATGATTCCCTCAATATGAGATATGTCAATTAACGGAGACAATTATAAAGAAATTCACGATCAAATATGAAGTACAAAATAGTAGAGCATGATGTTTAATTTGTTTATCAGGATCTACGATGTTTAAGAATTTAGTTTGTTATTTTTGAATGATGTTTAATTTGTTTATCAGAATTTTGGTAATTTTGAAACTTATTTTATAGGTTTTTAAAAATTTAGTTATACAGGATTTGTACTCTGTATAACCAAATTTTTAAATACATTAAATAAAATTACTGGTGTATGCCCATGCGCCACACCAGGAAGATCAAACTTCTTGGCGCTTGGTCATGCTCATTATAATTAGAATGGTCAACCTATGACGTCTCATGTCCTGGGTGTGAGAAATGAGAATACTTTTGGGGTAAACCCAATAAACAAAAACAGTTTTAGATCTAAAATAAACAATATCATACCACTTAAAGTTAGGTGTCGACAATGGATTCTTGGCCCTTACCATGTGCCAAAAATCAAACACCTGGAAGTTGGCTTTTGGTTTTTGTTTTTTTGTTTTTGTTTTTTCCTTGTAGTGTACGTAGGGTAGACCCACCCAAGCCTCCCAAACAACTACTGGAGACTAGAGTTTTAATTAAAAAAAAAAAAAAAAAAAGCTTCTCCTTTATTCCTTGATGCAACTTGGCTCAATGGCTTACAATAATAAACCCATGATAAGTATGAACTACAACTGACGATAAAGATAAGAAATGCCAATACTAATCTGACGAGGATATATAAAGTGCTCTTATTTCTCAAGTTGTTCCACGTACGATAGGATAGCTTCGAGTCACTCCTACTCGTTAGCCAACACGCTGCTTCTGCTGATCCATCACTTTGCATGGGTTTCTAACAACCCTTCGATGATCAGACCAAGAGAAAGCACTATTATTAATACATATCTCAGCCATCTCTAGTGTACGTTCATCAACACTTGTTAATTTCACGCATCTTTTTTATATCTATATTTACAATCAGTGATGACGTACACCGCCACTAAGAAGGATGAACATTTGAAACTGATCGCTCACAACTTTTTACCCAGATTTTGTTATCCGGATCCGTGCTTATCCATCCATGTGAATTCGTCATCTGGCACAATTTTCCATTATTTAAAGGGATAATCTACGAGTAACAGAGCAAACCGTGTCAGAAGAGGCCCTCTGTGATCAATTTACCACCTCAGCATTCGTTAGCTCTTAGCACCTGTTTGGCTATCACATCAGCGCTTCATTTTATCCTCACTGGATATAGTTATATAATAACCTCGAAGATCCATCTATAAATAACAAGAAAATGTACGACTTTGAATTACCAGTAGAGATATATACAATTAGATAGAATATTTAATGCCCAGCTTGAGGTGCTATGTGTGCATTGTCTCGGTCCTGCTTGTTTGTGCAAGGACCGAAACGCGCAGTCTCCAGCCAGCTACAGAGAGGAGGAACCCAAGCCTCTTGGCAAAAGAAGCGATAGCAATAAATCTGGCAAGGATTACGAACCAAACGCAGAACGAGCTGCCCAATAGATTGAGCCCTGGAGGACCTGACCCACATCATCACTATATCTATAGAGCCCGGATGCCATGATTTGTGTATATTTTATGCATGCATGCAATATATATTCGCGTTTTCTTTCTCTTTTTATTTTATGTTTTTTTGCTTTCCTTGATCAAAGAACGATAATGGCTGTAACCTTTTTCATCAAAGTACGTACTCTCTCCCTTCATATGAGTTGAACACCCCCTGTTAAAGAGGAGAGGTGTTAATTACTTGACTCTTACTCTCTTAGTGTAGTACTATATAATGCAATGGCATGACACAATTTTTTATCATTTCTAGTTGATTTTTTTTAAAAACTTCTTGTTTGAATATTTAAAAAATAAATAAATAATGGTTCACTTCACAAAGACTCCTGAATTTCATGCGTTTTGAGAAAACTCCATAAATTCAAAAAATTCTCAATTTCACTCTCCAAAACTTTTAATTTGATGCAATCTACGCCCTCCACGGCTAGGATTTTGAAATTAAATTCTAATGGAGGCTATGAAAAATACCAACATAACTCAAACTTTTTTTTAATGTAAAATTAAGGGTAAATTTAAAATTTTATAAAAGTTTTAGGGATATAAAGGTCATTTAATCTATTTTAACATCTCGTTAACGCTAAAACCTAATGAATGAAGTAGATTGCATCAAATTAAAAATTCAAAGGTGAAACTGAGAGTTTTTAAATTTCGAAAAATCTTCTAAAAACACATAAAAGTTCATAAACCTTACTTTGTAATGTTTCCCCTTAAAAAATAAATAAATAATTTTGTTTTTCTTTAAAAAAGTTTTTTTTTTTAAAAAAAGGTGCATGCATGGATTTGTGGATTAACTGGCTAAGAAGACCTGCAACAAATAGAAGCTAGGGCATCCACACAAGACGCTACTAAAAACAAAACGAAATATTTTACAAAATTTAGGGTATTAAAGGTCTGCAAAAAAGTGAGATTCCTAACAATATTACTTAAGAGTATTAGGATCTGGATCCCCTCCTATTATTGGGAGAATATAAGGGTCTCATATTCTTAATCATTGCCGTCCAATTTGATCTCATGGTCTACAGCATTCCATGTATCCTACTAGCTATAATTAAATACTAAAATATTAATTAACTTTTAAAAAATAAATAATAAAAAAATCAAACCAAATAACAAAAAAAATAATAATAATAAAGCTGGGGTGGTTGAAGTCACGCCAAAAAAAAAGTTGAAATTTTTTTAATTTGAACCTTGGGAGTGGTCGGACCAACTACAAGGGCTATGAGGGTGGCTTCGGCCACCCCCAATTGGCCCTTGGGGGTGGCCATCCCATAGCCCTTGGGGCTGGTCTAGCCACCCCCAGTGTCTAAATCAAAAAAATTTCAAAATTTTTTGGCCTTTGGGGTGGCCGAACCACCCTAAACTCAACTAGAGTGGCCAGCCACCCCAGCTTTTTTATTATTGTTTTGTAATTTGATTTTATTTTTTTATTATTTTTATTTTTATTTATTTTTTAAAAAGTTAATTAATATTTTAGTATTTTATTTATATTGGGAAACATGGCAAGCTGTAGACCGTATGATCAAATTGGCCTGTAAGGATTAAGAATATGAGACCCTCATATTCTCCCAGTAATGGGAGGAGATCCTAATTCAAAGTATTATGAGCAGTATTGCAGTACGGATCTTGAGGCCACATGATTTTGAAAAAGATAATCTCCTAGGCCAACCCAAATCGGCCAGTTTATCTAGTCCACCCATGGCGGTTGGAATTAATATATATATATATATAATACTACATGCACTTTTGTAATGTACGTTGCAATGAAAATTATGAAAATAAGCACTAAAAAATACATGTAACATTTTTTATATAAAAATTATGACGTAGCGGGTCGGTGGCTGGTCGGCTGGAGTTTCGATAAACTCAACCAAATTAACCCTTATAACTATTTTTAAATAATAAATTTTATTTATACAATCTTTAACCTAACAATTGAGCCTTGCTCACCGCTCATTGCCTCGTTGCCACGCAATCTCGCCTTACCCCATCTCTTCACCTCGCCGTTTCCTCAATCATGTTGTGTTGCTGCTCACCTGCCCATGCTAGCGGATCTCCGCCCTTGCCAATTTACGAATTGGGTTGGTCGGCCGATAAACGCCTGAAAACTACACCGAGAGGGTCGGTTTCGGTTTGGTCCGGCAGTCGGCCCCTTGATCAGTTGGCCCGTACGTTAATGAAACCTCCTAAGTCCTACGGATAGCAATCTGTTCAAAGTTTTGCAAGCATTATTGTACAGCTTAATTCCAACAAAAAAATGGTTCTAAAATACTATTTGTTTGCTTTTCCCTGCATGTCCATAACCGAGGATAAGAGGACATGCAAAGAGAAACCAATTGTCGTCGAGTTGGGTTACTTCAAACAACTCGATCTCTTGCCTTTCCTACTTCCCCCCAAGAAATGTTCACTTTTCAACAAATTAACCCTCATCCCTCCAACGAATTGTTCACAAAGAGATCAGATTGAAAACCTAATCAACATCAAAAAAAAAAAAAATCATTTTGAGATAGAGAAATTAAGTCGCCTGCATCTATAAAAGTCTCTCTCATGTTCTTTCTATCTTCCGGCAACGAGAGTACTCCATTAAAGGCAAAGAGTGAAAGAGAGAGATCTTTTGATGGTGGTGGCGAGGGTGGAGCTAGAAAAATAGTGATTTTTTTTTTTTTTCTATGTCAAATCAGTGAGGTACGTACGTGGCGTTTTGTAGACCGTTCACGACGTGGCGAATTGAAATATTGAAACGTGACTTCACTTTATAACGTGCATTGACGCTGCAGAAAAGTTCGTTAATGTGAGATAATGGGGCCGAAAGAAGAGCACGTCAACGAACTTTCTCCTTTTATTCAATCACTCCTTGAAAAAATGACTCCCTTTCACGTTTGTGTAATATAATAAGGTGGTGGGAATGAGGAATCCAAGTAAGGGTCAACTACGTACTACACATTTCCGGTCTTGTTTTCCTCTAGGTAATGCTGGCTTAAATTCTGCGGTCGCCCTCAGTCTTTTGGAGGAAGATTAACATATATCCTTTCCATTTCATTTCCGGATGAGTCATTGCATGATTATGCATTTATTTTGTTCTATTTAATAAATTATGGTGTGCGATGTGCATGATGACATGTGAGTTTTTTGGATATGAAAAGTCTAAAATGCCCATATAAAAAATTGAAAAAAATTGGCCATTTGGGGGTGGCCAACTGAAAGAAAAGATAATTCAATAGACAATTGAATATAAAGCATAAATATTTACAATATAACATGTTTTTATTTATAGGAGAATCATGTTAGATACAAATAGACTTATACTCTAGCTAGGTTAAATTGGTGATAGTCTTTAATCATAGCTAGACTTCAACTATAACTCAGTGATTGTTTTCAAGTATGACTCAATGGTTTTTTTCAACCGTAAGTCAGTGATAATCTTCAATACCTATTATTCTTGAACTCCATGATATGCTCTAAAATCAGCCACCCCCTTGGCCCAAATGGGAGTGGTTTCGGCCACCCCAAAGGGATAAAAATTAGATTAGACCATCTCTCGTCTCTCTTGGCATGATGGGTTGGAGATATGGGCTACAAAACCAAGCATTCATCTCTCTTGTTCAAGTCCACAGTGAACATCATACCAATGGCTTGGTGGAGGTACGGTTTTGATGATGACGTTGATGTGGTTCTGAGAGGGTATTTAGCGCCCAGGCCTCACCATCGCCATCGGGACTTCATGCCAGTGAAGCTAAAAAATGAAGAGAGAATGATCAACAATCGTTGAGGGAGAGAGAGAAACAGAGGAAGAGAGAAGGGAGAAAAAAAAATAAAAATAAAAAAATAAAAAATAAAAATAGTAGAATGTGCTATGATAAACTTTCACATATAAAAGTTTATTGTAGAAAATTTTTCAAAACATTTTATTTTAAGGGTCAACACCCGATAAAATTGATCATAATAACTATATTTAACTATAATGATGCATTTGAAAGCTTTGTTGGAGATTTTCTTAGGAAATCTATCTTATTTCCCAGAATTAATTAGTGAGACACTAAAATTAAGAATGCCAAAAAAGCAATCACAAATATAGAGATTTACATGGTTTACCACTAAGAGCTACATCCATAGAGTTTCAGTAAGGTTTCACTATTTTTTAAAGAGACATTACAAGAGGTGTCAATAATACATTCGTACAAAACCCTAAGAACTACGTCCACAGAGTTTCAGTAAGGTTTCACTATTTTTTTAAAGAAACAATACAAGAGGTGTCAATAATACATTCGTATGAAACCCTAGTCAGAAAGCTTAGGCCTTCACTCTATGGACTAAGCCTCAGAAAAAATCTCATTTAAATCGTAGGGCTTCCAACGTTGAATTGGGTCATATATAAAACCAGGCTCCAGTATGGATCCTAGGGCCACATGATTTTGAAAAAGATAATCTCCTAGGCCGGCCCAATAGGCTAGTTTATCTAGTCCACCCATGGCGGTTGGAATTAAAATATATATAAAAAAATACTACATGCAGTTTTTAAATGCTTATTTTTTAATGTACGTTGCAATGAAAATTATGAAAATAAGCACTAAAAAATACATGTAACATTTTTCATATAAAAATTATGACGTAGCGGGTCGGTGGCCGGTCGACTTGGAGTTTTGATAAACTCAACCGAATTAACCCTTATAACTATTTTTAAATAATAAATTTTATTTATACAGTCTTTAACCTAACAATTGAGCCTTGCTCACCGCTCATTGCCTCATCACCACGCAATCTCGCCTTACCCCATCTCTTCACCTCGCCGTTTCCTCAATCATGTTGTGTTGCTGCTCACCTCCCCATGCTAGCGGATCTCCACCCTTGCCAATTTACGAATTGGGTTGGTCGGCCGATAAACGCCTGAAAATTAAACCAAGGGGGTCGGTTTCAGTTTGGTTCGGTAGTCAACCCCTTGATCAGTTGGGTCATACATTAATGAAACCTCCTAAGTCCAAAATGGATATGCATTTGTTTTTTTTTTTTTTTTTTTGTTCTAATAACATACATTTACAAAACCTACACAAAAATAAAATATAAAAATAAAAAATAAAACTAATTTTAAACAATTTACATACGTAATTTTGCATGCATGCATGCATAGGGGTAGGTATTGGTCAAAATGGTCCGGTTTTGGCTCTTATCGGTTATTAACCGATAATTTTCGATTAAACGGTTTCTTAACCGATACCGAACCGATAAGAATTTTAACCGAAATTATTGGTTATAACGGTACACGGTTAAACGGTTCGGTTAAACCGGTTAACCGATTATAAATCTCACATTTTTCAGTATTCTCTACTTCTTTAACCCCCAAGCACCAAAAGGCAAAAACTCTTACCTGAATTAAATCTTTGATGCTAAAAGAGAGGTCTGTGAGAGTAGATGGGGGCGGATGTTGCGAGAACTAGAAAGAAAAAAAAAAAAAAAAAAAAAAAAAAAAAAAAAAAGGGAAGAAACCCATTCTCCTGCAATGGTGAGAAGGAAAAGAAAGAAAAACAATGAGGAAGAAAGAGTATGCTGCGTGGGAGGAGGAGAAGAAAAAGAAAAAAAAAAAAAAAAAAAAAAGGAAAGAAATATGTGGCGTGGGAATTGGGAAGAGAAGGAAAATAAAGAAAAACAATGAGGAAGAAAGAGTGTTGCGTGGAAAAAAAAATGAAATATGTGGCGTGGGAATTGGGAAGAGAAGGAAAATAAAGAAAACAACGAGGAAGAAAGAGTCTGTTGCGTGGGAGGAGGAGAAAAAAAGAAAAAGAAAAAAAAAAAGAAATATGTGGCGTGGGAATTGGGAAAAGAAATGGTGAGAAGGAAAATAAAGAAAAACAAAATAAGAAAGACTCTATAGGGGCTTGAACCCATGACCATAAGGATTTGAGCCTTATGTTCTAGTTCACTACCAATTGAACTAGACTGGTTTTGTTACTAGTCTTCCTCCATATCGGTTATTATCGATTAAAACCGTTAATCGATAACAAATGGTTAACCGGACCGAACCGAACCGATAAGAATTTCGGTAAAAAAATTTTAACCGATAAGAATATCGGTTAAATGGTTACGGTTAATATCGGTTCGGTCGAAGCCGGTAGACGGCCAGTTAAACGGTAACGGTTAATCTACCCACCCCTATACATGCATGTTCGTATATAACAATCTCACCATACAAATTAATTAAACAAATTTATAAATTAATACAAAGCATATATCTCAAACAAATAAATTAATTAGCTAACATGTAAAATTAATTTGCTAATAACTACATCAATAATATATATCATGCATGTTCATATATAACAATCTCACCATACAAATTAATTAAACAAATTTATAAATTAATACAAAGCATATATCTCAAACAAATAAATTAATTAGCTAACACATAAAATTAATTTGCTAATAACTACATCAATAATATATATATATATATATATATATATACTTGATCAGGAGAGGCCGGAGAATCGTTGGAGGGAGAGCTCGTGACGGCCTGAGAAAGGAGCGCGATGACGGCCGGTGAGAGAGAGAACCAGTGAGAGAGAAAGAGAGAGAGAGAGAGCGGGTGAGAGAGAGAACGGCCGGCCGATACTAAGCGAGCTAGCTAGTGAGAGAGAGAACACGGGTGAGAGAATGCGATCAACGGAGACAGAGACAAAGAAACAATTGCGAGTTGACGTCCAGCGGTGAAAAAAAATAGGTCGGAGGGGGGCTGTGGCGCGCGAGGGAGAAAGAAAGAAAGGAGGAAAAAAAAAAAAAAACGCAACTGGCTTCGCGGGTTCCTGAGGAATTTTATTGACGTGTCTACACAGGACACGTCAAGAAATTCTTGACGTGTTACATGTGGCACGTTAAGAAATTCTTGACGTGTCACAAGTGACACATCAAGAATTATTGACGTGTCATAAGTAGACACATCAATAATTGAAAGATAAATTTTTAAATTTTAAATTTATATCATTTTTTTCTCTTATATTTTTTATAAATACAATATACTTATAAGTATATTAAGACTAATTAGAGAACAAATAAATTAATATTCTAGATTGTTAATAATAAAATCCATTTTTTTGTGATAGCTCAATAATCCACTCACCGAGAATCAGATCGAGCTTCCAAGCATTTCCGCCGTAGGATCAATGAACAATTGAGATAAGTGAAGGACTTGCCGAATTAGAGTGGTGCACAACCGGAAGTCAAGTTCAATGGCAGCTACGACACCCTCACACTTCTTCAAGATCATCCTCTCCTTTACTACGAAGTTCACGACAAGAAACCGATACTCCCTTCCTTATAACTGCTTGCTTGTTTTTCTTTGTCTTTTCATTACTATAATATTTTGGCATGCAGTGTGTTAAAGGTAGTGTGATATTAATACACTGCATGCCAAAATATTAAAGAAATGAAATGTTTGTTTTGGCAGTGCTTGGAAATAACAAAAAACATATATTTTGTGTTGGCCGGGTTCATATGGGGTATGCGGGTATTATAAAATAAATGTATTCTGTAATTTATTTTAAAAAAATTAATATGGCTATTATATTAATATTACTATAATGATTTATAGATAAAATGCACCATATATATTTTCAGAAAATCATTATAATATTTTGAATCAAGTATAATTACACGTATATATATTGTATACCAATTAATTTTTACTACCTAATTTTTTTTTCAAACATAGTATTTTTTTTTACTACATATTATAATTAATATGATTGAAATTCATTAAAATTAATTATAATTAATTATAATTATTGATGTGTGAAATAATGGCATGTCAAAAATTTTTGACATGTTAGAAATAACACGTCAAAAATTATTAACGTGGCAAAATGCTACGTTCAGAATTATTGACTTGCCTTTTCCGCACGTCAATAAATTATTGACATTGCTTTTCTACATGTCAGTAATTGTTGACGTGTTATAATGGCACATCAATAATTATTGAAGTGTTGCTTTGACACATCAATAATTATTGACGTGTTATTGACGTGTCGCTTTGACACATCAATAATTATTGACGTGTTGCTTTGGCACGTCAAAAATTATTGACATGTCGAAATCTGCCACATTAATAAAGTTTTTATTGACGTGTAGATTTAGCCACATCAAAAATTATTGATGTGGCAAATATGAGTTATTGTTTGGCACGTCAGTAAAATCCCTGATTTTTGTAATGTACAGTTCAAAGTTTTGCAAGCATTATTGTACAGCTTACTTAAAAAAATAAAAAAAAAAAAAGGTTCTAAAATACAATTTGTTTGCTTTTCCCTTCATGTCCATAAGAGAAACCAATTGTCGTCGAGTTGGGTTAATTCAAACAACTCTCTTGCCTTTTCTACTTCCCCCCAATAAATTATCACTTTTCAATAAATTAACCCTCATCCCTCCAACGATTTGTTCACAAAGAGATCAGATTGAAAACCTAATCAACATCAAAAGAACAAGAAAAAAAAAAAAAACATTTTGAGATAGAGAAATAAAGTCTCCTGCATCTATAAAAGTCTCTCTCATGTTCTTTTTATCTTCCGGCGAAGAGAGTACTCCATTAAAGGCAAAGAGTGAAAGAGAGAGATCTTTTGATGGTGGTGGCGAGGGTGGAGCTAGAAAAATAGAGATATATATATTTTTTTGTTTTCTATGTTAAATCAGTGAGGTACGTACGTGGCGTTTTATAGACCGTTCAAGACGTGGCGAATTGAAATATTGAAACGTGACTTCACTTTATAACGTGCATTGGCGCTGCAGAAAAGTTCGTTAATGTGAGATAGTCGGCCCGAAAGAAGAGCACGTCAACGAACTTTCTCTCTTTATTCAATCACTCCTTGAAAAAATGACTCCCTTTCACGTTTGTGTAATATAATAAGGTGGTGGGAATGAGGAATCCAAGTAAGGGTCAACTACGTACTACACATTTCCGGCCTTGTTTTCCTCTTTCTTTTTCCCTTTTGGGTAATGCTGGCTTAAATTCTGCGGTCGCCCTCAGTCTTTAGGAGGAAGATTAACATATATCCTTTCCATTTCACTTCCGGATGAGTCATTGCATGATTATGCTTTTATTTTGTTCTATTTAATAAATTACGGTGTGCGATGTGCATGTCTGCATGATAACATGTGAGTTTTTAGGCTATGAAAAGTCTAAAATGCCCATATAAAAAATTGAAAAAAATTGGCCATTTGGGGGTGGTCGACCGAAAGAAAAGATAATTCAATAGACAATTGAAAATAAAGCATAAATATTTACAATATAACATGTTTTTATTTATAGTGGAATCATGTTGAAAACAAATATACTTATACTCTAGCTAGGTTAACTAGGTGATAGCCTTTAACCATAGCTAGACTTCAATTATAACTCAGTGATTGTTTTCAAGTGTGACTCAATGATTTGTTTTTCAATTGTAAGTCAATGATAGTCTTCAATACCTAGTATTCTTGAACTTCATGGTATGCTCTAAAACCAGCCACCCCCTTAGCCCAAATGGGGGTGGTTTTGGCCACCCCAAAGGGATAAAAATTAGATGAGACCATCTCTCGTCTCTCTTGGCATGATGGGTTGGAGATATGGGCTACAAAACCAAGCATTCATCTCTCTTGAACTCCATTTTCAAGTCCACAATGAACATCGTACCAACGGCTTGGTGGAGGTACGGTTTTGATGATGACATTGATGTGGTTCCTGAGAGGGTACTCAGCGCCCAGGCCTCACCATCGCCGTCGGGACTTCATGCCAGTGAAGCTCAAAAATGGAGAGAGATTGAACAATCGTTGAGGGAGAGAGAAATAGAGGAAGAGAGAAGGGAGAAAAAAAAAGGAATAAAAAAATAGTAGAATGTGCTATGGTAAACTTTCACATATAAAAGTTTATTCTAGCAATTTTTTCAAAACATTTTATTTTAAAGGGTCTACGTGTGAGATAAAATTGATCATAATATCTATATTTAACTATAATGAGGCATTTGAAAGCTCTGTTGGAGATTCTCTTAGGAAATCTATCTTATTTCCCACAATTAATTAGTGAGACACTAAAATTAAGAACGCCAAAAAAGCAGTCACAAATATAGAGATTTACATGGTTTACCACTAAGAGCTATGTCCACAGAGTTTCAACATAGTTTCACTATTTTTTAAAGAGACATTACAAGAGGCGTCAACAATACATTTGTATGAAACCCTAAGAGCTACGTTCACAGAGTTTCAGTAAGGTTTCACTATTTTTTTAAAGAGACAATACAAGAGGCGTCAATAATACATTCGTATGAAACCCTAGTTAGAAGGCTTAAGCCTTCGCTCCATAGACTAAGCCTCAGAAAAAATCTCATTTAAATCGTAGGGCTTCTAACGTTGAATTGGGTCAGATATAAAATCAAGCTCCAGTATGGATCCTGGGGTCACATGATTTTGAAAAAGATAATCTCCTAGGCCGACCCAAACAGGTGAGTTTATCTAGTCCACCCATGGCGTTGGAATTAATATATTTTTTTAAAAAAATACTACATGCAGTTTTTAAATGCTTATTTTTAATGTATGTTGCAATGAAAATTATGAAAATAAGCACTAAAAAATACATGTAACATTTTTCATATAAAAATTATGACGTAGCGGGTCGGTGGCCGGTCGGCTTGGAGTTTCGATAAACTCAACCAAATTAACCCTTATAACTATTTTTAAATAATAAATTTTATTTATACAATCTTTAACCTGACAATTGAGCCTTGCTCACCGCTCATTGCCTCGTCGCCACGCAATCTCGCCTTACCCCATCTCTTCACCTCGCCGTTTCCTCAATCATGTTGTGTTGCTGCTCACCTGCCCATGCTAGCGAATCTCCGCCCTTGCCAATTTACAAATTGGGTTGGTCGGTCGATAAACGCCTGAAAACTAAACCAAGGGGTTCGGTTTCGGTTTGGTTCGGTAGTCGACCCCTTGATCAGTTGGCCCGTACATTAATGAAACCTCGTAAGTCCGAAAAGGATATGCATTTGTTATTTGTTTTTTTTTTTTTCTTTTTTTTTTTTTGATAACGTACATTTGCAAAACCTACACACAATTTAGGTATAAATCTAAATGCAAAAGCCTACACAAAAAAACCTAATTTCAAACAATTTACGTATGTAATTTTGCATGCATGTTCATATACAACAATCACACCACACAAATTAATTAAACAAATTCATAAATTAATACAAAACATATATCTCAAACAAATAAATTAATTAGCTAACATGTAAAATTAATTTGCTAATATATATATATATATATACTTGATCAGGAAAGGTCGGAGAATCGCCGGAGGGAGAGCTCGTGACGGCCTAAGGGAGGAGCGGCGGTGACGGCCAGTGAGAGAGAGAGAGCGGGCGAGAGTGAGAACGGCCGGCCGGTACTAAGCGAGCTAGCTAGTGAGAGAGAGAATGCGATCAACGGAGAAATGATCGCGAATTGACAGCCAGCGGTGAAACAAAAAAAGGGTCAGAGGGGGGCTGTGGCACGTGGGGGAGAAAGAAAGAGATGTGGTGCGTTCCCGAGGAATTTTATTGACATGTAATTCTTGACGTGTTACATGTGGTGCGTCAAGAAATCATATGACACGTCAATAATTGAAAGATAAATTTTTAATTTATGTCATTTTTTTTCTCTAATATTTTTTATAAATACAATATACTTATAAGTATATTAAGACTAATTAGAGAACAAATAAATTAATATTCTAGATAGTTAATAATAAAATCCATTTTTTCATGATAGCTCAATAATCCACTCACCAAAAATCAGATTGAGCTTCCAGGCATTTCCACCGTAGGATCAATGAACAATTGAGATAAGTCAATGACTTGCCGAATTAGAGTGGTGCACAACCGGAGGTCAAGTTCGATGGTGGCTACGACACCCTCGCACTTCTTCAAGATCATCCTCCCCTCTACTACGAAGTTCACGACAAGAAACTGTTACTCCCTTCCTTATAATTGCTTGCTTGTTGTTTCTTTGTCTTTTCATTACTTTAATATTCTGGCATGCAGTGTATTAAAGGTAGTGCGATATTAATACACTGCATGCCAGAATATTAAAGAAAGGAAATGTTTGTTTTGGCAATACTTGGAAATAACAAGAAATACATATTTTGTGTTGGCCAGGTTCATGTGGGGTATGCGGGTCTTATAAAATAAATGTATTCTGTAATTTATTTTTTTAAACTTAATATGGCTATTATATTAATATTACTAGAATGATTTATAGATAAAATGCACCATATATTTTTTTAGGAAATCATTATAATATTTTGAATCAAGTATAATTACACGTATACATATTGTATACTAATTAATTTTTACTACCTAATTTTTTTTTCAAACATACTATTTTTTTTTACTACATATTATAATTAATATGATTGAAATTCATTAAAATTAATTATAATTAATTATAATTATTGACGTGTGAAATAATGGCACATCAATAATTTTTAACGTGGCAAAATGCCACGTTAAGAATTATTGACGTGCATTTTCTACATATCAATAAATTATTGACGTGTCTTTTCCACACATCAGTAATTGTTGACGTGCGATAATGGCACGTCAATTATTATTGACGTGTCGTAATGGCACGTCAATAATTGTTGACGTGTTGCTTTGACACGTCAATAATTATTGACATGTTATTGACGTGTCACTTTGACACGTCAATAATTATTGACGTGTCACTTTGACACGTCAATAATTATTGACGTGTCAAAATCCGCCACGTTAATAAAGTTTTTATTAACGTGTAGATTTAGCCACATCAAAAATTATTGACGTAACAAACATGAGTTACTGTTTGCTACATCAATAAAATCTCTTATTTTTGTAGTGTACGGATAGTTATCTGTTCAAAGTTTTGCAAGCATTATTGTAAAGCTTACTTCCAAAAAAAAAAAAATGGTTCTAAAATACTATTTAATTTGTTTACTTTTCCCTGCATGTCCATAACCGAGGATAAGAGGACATGCAAAGAGAAACCAATTGTCGTCGAGTTGGGTTAATTCAAACAACTCCCTTGCCTTTTCTACATCCCCCCAATCAATGATCACTTTTCAATAAATTAACCCTCATCCCTCCAACGAATTCGTTCACAATGAGATCAGATTGAAAACCTAATCAACATCAAAAGAAAAAAGCAAAAAAAAAAAAAAAAAAACATTTTGAGATAGAGAAATTAAGTATCCTGCATCTATAAAAGTCTCTCTCATGTTCTTTTTATCCTCCGGCGACGAGAGTACTCCATTAAAGGCAAAGAGTGAAAGAGAGAGATCTTTTGACGGTGGTGGCGAGGGTGGAGCTAGAAAAATAGAGATATATTTTTTTTTTGTTTTCTATGTTAATTAAATCACTTTTTTCGTAGACCGTTCACGATGTGGCGAATTGAAACATTGAAACGTGACTTCACTTTATAACGTGCATTGACGCTGCAGAAAAGTTCGTTAATGTGAGATAATCGGGCCGAAAGAAGAGCACGTCAACGAACTTTCTCCCTTTATTCATTCACTCCTTGAAAAAATGACTCCCTTTCACGTTTGTGTAATATAATAAGGTGGTGGGAATAAGGAATCCAAGTAAGGGTCAACTACGTACTACACATTTCCGGCCTTGTTTTCCTCTTCCTTTTTCCCTTTTGGGTAATGCTGGCTTAAATTCTGCGGTCGCTCTCAGTCTTTAGGAGGAAGATTAACATATATCTTTTCCATTTCACTTCCGGATGAGTCATTGCATGATTATGCTTTTATTTTGTTCTATTTAATAAATTATGGTGTGCGATGTGCATGATAACATGTGAGTTTTTAGGATATGAAAAGTCTAAAATGTCCATATAAAAAATTGAAAAAAAATTGGCCATTTGGGGTGGCCAATTGAAAGAAAAGATAATTCAATAGACAATTGAATATAAAGTAGAAATATTTACAATATAACATGTTTTTATTTATAGTGGAATCATGTGGAATACAAATAGACTTATACTCTAGCTAGGTTAACTATGTGATAGCTTTTAACCATAGCTAGACTTCAATTATAACTCAGTGATTGTTTTCAAGTGTGACTCAATGGTTTTTTTTCAACTGTAAGTCAGTGATAGTCTTCAATTTCTATTATTCTTAAACTCCATGATATGCTCTAAAACTGGCCACCCCCTTGGCCCAAATGGGAGTGGTTTCGGCCATCCCAAAGGGATAAAAATTAGAAGAGACCATCTCTAGTCTCTCTTGGCATGATGGGTTGGAGATTTGGGCTACAAAAACAAGCATTCATCTCTCTTGAATTCCCTTTTCAAGTCCACAATGAACATCGTACCAATGGCTTGGTGGAGGTACGGTTTTGATGATGACGTTGATGTGGTTCTGAGAGGGTACTCAGCACCCAGGCCTCACCATCGCCGTTGGGACTTCACGCTAGTGAAGCTCAAAAATGGAGAGAGAATGAACAAGCGTTGAGGGAGAGAGAGAAACAGAGGAAGAGAGAAGGGAGGGGAAGAAAAAAAAGAAGAAAAAAATAGTAGAATGTGCTACAGTAAACTTTCACATATGAAAGTTTATTGTAGAAAATTTTTCAAAACATTTTATTTTAAAGGGTCTATGGGTGAGGTAAAATTGATCATAATAGCTATATTTAACTATAATGAGGCATTTGAAAGCTTTGTTGGAGATTCTCTTAGGAAATTTATCTTATTTCCCAGAATTAGTGAGATACTAAAATTAAGAAGAATGCCAAAAAAGCAATTACAAACATAAAGATTTATATGATTTACCACTAAGAGCTACATCAAAAGAATTTTAGCGAGGTTTCACTATTTTTTAAAGAGACAATACAAGAGGCGTCAATAATACATTCGTACGAAACCCTAAGAGCTACGTCCACAAAGTTTCAACAAGGTTTCACTATTTTTTAAAGATACAATACAAGAGGCGTCAATAATACATTCGTACGAAACCCTAGTCAGAAAGCTTAAGCCTTCGCTCCCTGGACTAAGCCTCAGAAAAAATCTCATTTAAATCGTAGGGCTTCCAACGTTGAATTGGGTCAGATATAAAACCAGACTCCAAATAGCCTAACATAAGAAGATGAAGATGAAAGCTGTGTTGTGTAAACTTAGTTGGAGTGCGGCTGTGTACTATGTTTGGAGGCAAAAAAATGATTTGAAACATGGTAACCACTAACCGCCTCAAAAAAAAAAAAAGTGAATACCACATAATATTAATTGGGAGATCATTAGAGCTTGAGTTATGGCTAAAGATTGATTTAAAAAGACACAAGGAAATTTAGATCATTGCTCAAATTGGGGGCTGCCAGTGAATTTGCTTTGTTGCAGAGGTGAGGCTGATGAAGAATAAATGATGTGTAGAGATATGTTTGATGCAGTGTAGAGTCTGGTTTGATGGTTGTTGTTTTGATAAGCTCTGTATAGTAGAGTTTGATTTGGTGTAAGCTACTGTAAGTGATTGTTGTTTTATACAATTCTCATTACCAAAAAAAAAAAAAAAAACATTGTAATACTGGTACTACAACTTTTACTACAAATTTTTTTACTAATTGATGTAGCAATTTATAATTATTAATATAATTAAGAGAAATTGATAAGCAAAATTTTGTATTTAGTATTTTTAAGTGATTATGTATCAATTTTTTATAGGAGGCTGTAAATAGAAGTTGTAAATATTGAAGTTATTCTCAATAATATATATATATATATATATATATATATATATATATATATATATATATATATATATATATATTACAATTATTGAGAATAACTTCAATAGGATGTGGTGTACAGCCTCCTATAAAAATTTGATACCAAATACAAATGAAAACACCAAATCTTTTAACCCAAAACAAAAATCGACCAAAACCACTTTTCCTTTTCATTCAAACCCCACCGAAACTATTGGAGGCTGAACCACCCCTGCCTACTCCTCTGGTAGCCCATATTCAGACCACCCAAAAATTCCAAACAAAATCGGACCTTCTACTCAGATTTACCCAAACACATTATGCGAATTCTAGCGGCAGATCGAGTTCAGCAGATTCTGGTGGTAGTGTTCAGCGGTGGGTTGTTTAGGGGTGCCTTATTTTTTGCTTTTCTACGCAGGAAAGTGACTCATTTTTTTGGTTTTTTTTGGATAGGTTTGTTTCATGTATAAGATCCAGTGTTTTTATCTACACTGTATTTTGGTTTTTTTTCTTTCTTTCTTTCTTTTGAAGTGTCAATCTCTTATTAGATGGTGTAAAAGATGGATTTATTAATTTACACCGCATCTGGATAATAGGAGCTCTCTACGATTATATATTGATCAGTTTATATATAGCTTTATAGTAAGAGTTTATGTATCCTTAATTAACATCACAAATGATTTGTACTTATTATTATTTTTTAGAAAATCTTTCAAATTTTATTCATAAAAGATCTAGAGCATCCATAACAGCTCTAGATCTACAATCAAAGTTTATCTATAATAGCAGTTATTGCTAACCGGTGCATAACTTTAGTTATAAAACAAATCTACTTTGACTTTCAAAAGCAGACTAGATCTAAGACATATAAGTAGTTCATATTTTTCCTTATCTTATTTTTCGGCCAGGAGAGATACCCTCCTCAACCCCAAGGCTATGACAAAACGAACAAAACAAAATACAAAATCAAAACAAAACACACTAATTAAACACAACAAAAATACCCCAACAGAAGTAGCAGACTTGTAAATGACTTGTGTAGAAACTAAAACATTGCAAACGATATGTGTATTTATTGTAGCTAGGCAGGTACATTATCTTCCTTGATCCGAGATAGATATACCCAGAAAACTTAGTGTATCGTGCATGAGGCACTATATTATTTTACAGTAAACGGCCTACCACAAGACGAAGAGGATCTTTTGGCATCCGAGATATCCAATGGAATAAAAAAATCCTATTTCACTAAAACCCACATCCCCTCTAAAGATTCAAATCCCATCATTTGACTTCTTTCAATTGCTTTTTTCTTTTTCTTTTTCTATATAATTCTCTGAGCACGATCATTTTGACCTCTTGCAATTGGCAAGTTAATCTTTTCAATGACGTCCTGCATCACCTTTGGAATTAAAAGAGCTCCATTAGGATTCTGCAAAAGAGCCGAAAAGCACAAGCACTATATATTGGATAAGCAATTAACAAGAAAACAAACAACATGCATGATGAAGCCAATTAATTAAGAATCAAAAGGAGAAGTCTTTTTTATGAGCAACCATGTGGAAACATATTCTCCATCATCCAAAGTGGACAAGAAACATCTGCCCGTGGGGATTTCACCATTAACAAGCCAATTAATAGTGACCTTTCCTTTTTTTTCTTTTTTAAATTTAATTTCACCAACTGCCCAATTAGAGTTTGAATGTAAAGAACAGTGGACGACCAAGTCAACAACACCTGGACTCCAGTCAAGAAAGAAGAGACAAAGAGGAAGTAGAGAAGATATATAGGAGCAAAAAAATCAGAAAAATGGATGCTCATCAAGTGGGGACAAAGACGAGTCGTTCTTCGTGTGATATATACCCCAAAGAGAAAAGACAAGGATCCATCGTTGGATTTGTCATCTTGCGACGGCGCCGTATCATTATTGTTTAATGAAGCCTTTGAATCTAGGAGAATTTTCCATGCTTTATATATTTGGGCCTCTGTTTCACACAATTCATCAATATTCTTGCTAGGTTTTTCTTTCTTTGTGCATCAAAAAAATGGCAATCCTCTTTAAAGTCATGAAAGTGTCAGTACTGATTTTACTCATCATTGTAGCTGTGCATGGGAGTAGCTTGGAAGAAGAGGTAAATTATGGTGGCCGTAAGGCCATGCAGAAAATAGTTAAAAGCAGTTATCTTTTACGTGAATTAGGGTTTAGTTTGGCTAAGATGAAGCAAAGCAAAAGGAGGGCATTGACCGACGCAGACAGGGTTACACCAGGAGGACCAGATCATATACATAACACTGCACCACCAGCAATGCGGTAGAGACCATTCCAAGCGAAGTTTACTGCAACCATTAATATTGTGTGTCATAAGCCTAAGATCGATGCTGATCAGAGCAAAATCCTATTTCTACGTCTCTTCTTATAAATATATGTACACCTTTAAGTGATCAATTGTTGACACTTAGATAAGAGGTATATATATATATATATATATATAGCTTTCTGATATTGCTAAAAATATATGTCTATGTCTCATTTAGTTTATGAATTATTATCCACTTAATTTAACTTTGCAGTACTGTTGGTTCACTGTACTTTTTGGAACCCAGCAAACTTTTTTTTTTTTTTTTCCTTTAAATGTGTGTTGGATTGGCTCAATTTCTGAATTCTCTCTTGTTCATTTTTTATGAGTATTTTTATCTTTTATTTTTTAAACAAAAATGCCCAAATATAAGTAATTAGATTCCCTCCAGTTCAAATCAACTTGGAGAGGAATAGAGGATCCTAATTCCAATTTCTCCCGCCTCACAGTTAATGCTAATGGTAATATGGTGGTGGAATTAGAAATATTTTAGTTTAAATGAGACAAAATAAAAAGATAAATTTGAACAAAAATTTATTAAAAATATACTAATATTGGTGCACATGATACATACGTGCATATTTTAGAATTGAAATGTCCAATTTGTCCTTCTATGATTGAACTCTCTATAAATATTTTGGGGTTTACGGGGTGGCTGAACCACCCAAGAAAACAGGTGGCCAACAATAAGAAAGAGTATTTAAATCATTTTAAGATCTAAAAGCAGTGCTTTTGAAAATCTTGAGTGTAAAAGAGTCACATGGTCTATTTATTAAGGGTGAAAAGGTGGTTACTGTTAGTAATTATTGACTAAAACCGCTAACCTCCTAGACGGTTAGTAAAATTTACTAGCTACCTCCGCTAACCGCCTAAGTAATTAACCCGCAATTAGCAGTTAGTAAAATTATTAACTGCTAACCATTCTTTAAAAGAAAAAATAAATAAATAAAAACCAAAACAATGTCGTTTTTATGATAATACGATAATATCATATTACATACGATATCGTTTTTAGATTTATATATATATATATATATATATATATATATATAGCGGTTTTTCTTAACCACCATAAAAAACGGTTAATGCGGTTAATTAGCGATTAGCAAACGGTTAATAACTGCCTACATTTTCACCCCCACTATTGATTCATTTAACGCCAGAAGCTAATTAATAAAGGGATTCATTTGCACCTAAATGGTAGTTGAAGAGCTTCAAGTGTCACAAAGGATATATAGTTTGGATACATGTTCAAAATGGATATCACTATATCAGTTACAAGTCTTACGACTTCACTCTATGAATTTGTAGTTCACATTACCAATGGGTAAAATCTACATTAAATGCATATTGTATTCTATTTTAACATGACCAAGGTGTGAACTTTATTGTCTTGAGAATTGTTCCCTTTGAGGAGGCCTTAGAATCCAATGCTATCGCCAATTCCATGCATTTCGCAAAATGGGAATGGAGATGGGCTCACAAGTCACAACAACTCTACCTATAAAGTTTGTACTCAAGCTTCAATGAGCAAGCTTTCAACTTCTTGACTTTGCACAAATTAAGAAGAAAATTTCTAGTATCGAATACAAAATGTGACAAATTGCATTTTGTAAGTACTAATTGCAAAGGCTAACTATACGATAGCTAGGTTACCTTCCCATTGAGGGCATAATCCGTTCAAACACCTAATTCTTAATGTCTGTTCACATGCATGAACAGAAGAAATTAATAATTTTTTTTTACTTAATATTTAACAAGTTGCACAAAATTGAACAATTCTAGAGAAATAAAACTAGAAAATTATTGTATTTGATGTGTAAATATCCACCAAATTTGGCCCGAAGCAACAAGACATACAACAACAGTTGTAGTAGGTCCATATTACTTATCTTATGAGCCGTAAAGGGATTAATTGAGATCAATTATAATTGGGTATAATCAATCTTTAATTTTACAATATTCTATATAATAGTAGATTCATGCAAAAATACATTAGGGTTACAAAATATTTATAAAGCGCTTTGTTTATACTCCGTCAAGGCAGTACTGCACTAGCGAGCGACACTTGACAATGAACAAACCTCACTAGAGGACATTAACCGAATGACATGCCCTACCATGGTTATACCTTATTATTGGATGACACCTGGCCAATGTCAGGCAAGGGGCAAAAGTACTCTGCGTATGTAAGGGAAAGTAGTCATTCCAAGTACATTCATTCTATCACTTCACCATTCTAGACTACTTGGAAGGCTATTTAGCCAATGACTTTAACGAACATCTATTAATGTTAAGTAGACCCTAGCCGACGAAAACTCCCTTCTCTCTCTTGTCTCAAGCTCAGCCGAAACTGCTTGAGGAGGAGGAGGCAAACCTTATGGGTTCCCTCCTCCTCCCACCCCTCTGTCATGTTTTTCCTTCCTTTTCCTTTTGAGCTTCTCTCTTTGTGAGAGAACTTACTTTTATCTAGAGTTTTCTCTAAATCTATATATCGTCTATGAAGATTTATCCATGACCCTCAAAAAAAGCAGCCGCAATGGATCGCCTCCCCCCACTTCCCCCTGCCATGGATCATCTCCTCGATCACTTCACTAGCCGAATCCGTGTAGGCTTGAAGATTGCCGTTTTCAAAGTCCGATCTATTTCTCTCCATCAACCCCAACCAAACAAGCGCCTATATATCCTCCATCATCACCGGCGTTCCAGCTTTCTGGCGAACTTCTCTGCGGCCACTTTTGACCACCATGTGCGGGGGTTGACCACACGCTCTTGCAAGTGGATCTAACGCATCGGCATGTGGGTCCCACACGCCATGTAGCATTTGTCGAAGCCTCCCTCCGTCGCAACTACTGTGTTTTGAGTTTTTTCCTGTTATTTTGTGTAACTTTTGTAATTTTATGTGGCTTTGTTGCTTAGTTTTTATCCCGATCCGGTTGGACTTCCGACTCTTTGTCTATGGAGTGGATCTTCTTAACTTTTCTTTCTAGTTTCTTTTTGGAAACCTTTTTTCCACTATTACATTTTCTCTAAATCTCCATGGCTTTTTAAAAAGCCTGTTTAGATATTTAATTGAGGTATTCGTACTCCAAATGGATGTATCCATCTGTATGCGCTACGTCAAGAGTTTTCTAGGGCTGCATTCGCATCTCTCCTTTCTCTTTATAATCTCATTCCTGTTATTTGAGGTCTATCCAGTTGGGGTTTTAGTAAGCTTGTTTTTGTTTTTTCTTTTATGTTCTATCTATCTCTGTAACTAGGGTGTAAACGAGCCGAGCTTGAGCGAGCTTCCCTTGTGTTGGCTCGGCTTGTT
Organism: Corylus heterophylla; assembly: GCA_016403345.1. NCBI lineage: Eukaryota > Viridiplantae > Streptophyta > Magnoliopsida > Fagales > Betulaceae > Corylus > Corylus heterophylla. The sequence goes on along the minus strand of CM028140.1, from coordinate 35,464,938 downwards.
TAAATTTTACTTGAGTTCGAGCTCAAGCCGAGCTTAAGGATGAGCCAAAAAATCGAGTTGAAGCTCGAGCTCATAATAAGTCAAGCCGAGCCGAACCGAGCCAGTTCATGAGCTGGCTCTTATATTTAATTTAATTTATTAATTTATTTTTTTATTATAAATTTAAACTTCAAATACTCTTAAATGGCTCAAGAAGCCAGATTGCATACGAGCATTTGCTTAGTCTGGTTAGTGGAGTATAGAACCTGAGTCAATTCAGCAAGGCACTTAATTTCGAAGAGAGAGGATATGCATCCTTTTATAATAAAAGGATACTATTAGGAAAATAAAATCATCAATTTTTAATATTAATATGAGGAATTATGTGAATAACTACTAATTTGAACCTTATCCGAGCTGCTCACGAGCTTAGCCGAGTCGAGCCGAGCTAGCTTCATTTAATATTCGAGCCAGAATTCGTGTTCACGAAATGCTTCATTAGCCCGAGCTCGCTCGCAAGCGGCTTGCTCTCTTAACAACCCTATCTGTAACCTCTTTGTTTGATTGAATGTTGGTTTGGTACAAAAAAAAAAAAAAAAAAAAATCCAAAGACTTTAATCAATGAAGTATGCAAAGAATTAATCTACAAATTACATCAGTTTGTTTGGAAGCCAACGACTTTAATCTACAAATTATGTAGCCAATGACTTTAATCAGTGAAGTATGCAAAGAATTAATCTACTAATCTACAAGTAAATAAGTAACTTAGTAAATATAATTAACTATAGGTTATTCAATATTTCTATGTATGTTATTTATATTATTATATATACGTGTGTGTTATATATTAATATTAACATACTAACTAGTAGAGCATCTCCAATAGTTAAATAGTCAAATTTGACTATTATGAGCCATTTTTCATCTCCAACAAAATAGCCAAAACTAGCTTCTTCTTCTTTTTATCTTTTTTTCTTTCAAGTATAATTATATACTATATATACTTGTACTATAGTTAATTAGTGATACATGATATACTATATTTATAACTTTCTCACATTATATATATATATATATATATATATATATATATATAGGTTACTCAATATTTCTATGTATGTTATTATATTATTATATATGTGTGTGTTATATATATAATATTAACAAACTAATTCGTAGAGTATTTCCAATAGTCAAATAGTCAAATTTGACTATTACGAGCCATTTTTCATCTCTAACAGAATTGTCAAACTAGCTTCTTCTTTTTTTCTATTTTTTCCAAGTATAATTATATACTATACTTGTAATATAGTTAATTAGTGATACATGATATACTATATTTATAACTTGCTCATATATATATATATATATATATATATATATATATATATATTTCTTTTATCTAGTTATATATAATAATACATTGTTAATATGCTACCTATAGATTATAGTTATATGCTATATTGTATAATGTATTATATAGTTACGTATTATATATTTATACTATAGATAAATGTCTAGAGGTTGTTTTAAAATTTGGGCGTAAACCCTGCTTGAATCATACATTAAGAAATTTAATAGCCTAGTTCAAGCTCAAGTTAAACCCGATTCAGCTTGACTCAACTCAAATAACATTCTCAACGAGAGCTCGAGCTCGTCCGAGCTTCCAACGAGCCAACCTTAAAATCATAAAGCTCAAGCTCGTCCGAGCTTCTAACGAGCTAACCTTAAAATCCTAAAGTTCGTCTCGGCTTGATTACAGCCCTACTGCCCACCATTAACTTCGACCTAACTTTTCTCAAAAAAAAAAAAAGTTCCGACCTAACTAACCATCAATAATCATGTTGGGTGGTCCTCCACACCATCCACTGTCCGTTGACATCTCCAAACGCCTTTTGTCATCATTTGCCAACCCCAAGAGGATGGTCAGCCACCCATCGTTGACTTTTTTTTTTTATCTAGAAAAAAAAAAAAAAAATTTATATATAAATAGTGATATCTTGAAAAATTAGTTAAAATCTAATTCCATTTCAATTAATAAATTTGGTCATTTCTCTGGTATACCAAACAATCGAATATGAATGGTCCTTCCATTTCAGCTTATTGTATTTTTAGTAATACTTATTTCTATTCCTAAGTGATCATCAACCTTAAAAGTTATTGTACTAGCTAGACATTATCTAAAGTCCGCTCAAATAGAATTCCAATAAAAAGCTCATAAATATTTTTCAGATTGTTAGGAAGGCCATCGGATATTTCCTAATATTTTTGAAAGAACAACCTGGTTTTCCAGATTTTTCCGAGTTCATGGCCACCCAACCTCCTCCTTCTGCACCTGCTGGACATGCATAGGTACTTTTCATGTAATATTTGGAGAAGCTTAGGAAATTTGATGTAGGTACCACGCATAAAGATGAGACAACATATCCAAAATTACGAAGCAAGACCAAAAGATTGTGTTAGAAACTAATGTCAAACAAATTGCACAAGAGTACATGTATCAATTTGAAAGAAACAAAACTCAAAAAGGGTCTGGTTAGATGGACATTCAAAGCACATTCAAGTAAAAAACCAAACAAAAATTTGCATTTCAGAAGCCTTCAAAGTTAAATATGTAATAAGCTTAATTACAAAGCCTCGACCTTTACGAATTCTTCAACAAAAATCGATAGTTTATCATATTGTTCACTTTTCTCCTCACAGATTTCAAAGAAATCAAGGAAGAAGACATGTTCTTCCTCTCTTCCTCTTGCCTCCACTACATATAAATCTAAGAAAAAAAAAACACAATAAGCATCTTTACTCATGACAAGATAAAAAACACAAGCATCATATTGTTTGACGTTTACCCTTGCAAGCTGAAACACGTCGTTACAAAAGAAAATGAACAATTGTTCTTAAGGATATACCTTTTTTCTGTCATAACCCACAAAACATCTGATACCCTACTTATATATAAACAATTATGTTACTTCTGGAACGCCTTAAGGGGGTCATTAGGGTCAATCTCAGTTATCAGGGGAAGATCAACTGCCAAATTTTCTAGACTCAGCCCTTCAGTCTTCAGCTTCGTCACCACTTCATCAAACACAATCCTGTTTCCACTCGGAGTGAGGTGCAAACCATCTCTGTTTTTTCAATATCCAACAAAATAAATCATCATACCCTTATACACTTACAACTATTGCTTGTATAGTCATAATAAGATAAAGGCAATAGAATAAAGACCCTCCAATATGTACAATTTCATCATACATGTTTGAAAAAATCATCCCGCGAAAAAGAATGGCCAATGTTGCGATCGGTATTGACATGCTCATTAATACAAGTTGATCTTGAATAGGATAAATTTCATGGTATAATTTTAGATAATCACATGAATTTGGAAACAATTTTGTGAGGCAAGTTCAAACATGCTATCAATCACTGCATGAAAAGAGTTATCATGCAGTACCTGAGATAAACATTTTTCCAATCAGGGAGCTGCTGCATTTTGGTCCAGAGGTCTACCACTGGGACCCCACATTCTTCAGCAGCAGAGACACATGCCTTGGCATAAGCACCGGCGGCGTCATTTGTCCTCTCAGGCAGACCCATTGGATTCTCAACATAAGGATGTCTGCATCAAACAGTTTTTCAGTATGAAAATCAAGGTCTAAAGGACATCCTAGGCTGCAACAAATACTTATACATGGCATGGATGTTATGTAGAAACTAAAGATTGTGTATGCTAGAATCATACCGGAGGCGCCCTTCTTCATCAATTGGGGGAGGAGTTATGAGAAGAATTCGAGTCTTTGGCCATCGCTTCTGAACCCAAAAGAATTTAAAAGAAGTGCAACATAAATACAAAGGCTAAACTGGAAAGCAAATATTTAGAGATGCCAAAAACTACAAAGTAAGAAGAGTTATTTGGTGAGATACCTGTAGCAGATAACTTTGGTTTATTGATGTTGAACTATAAAAGCTTCAAAGTACTTCTAACTAAACAGAGTTGGATTTCAGAAACATATGACTAGAAAGTTCAACCTACATCATGTCATTATTGCACCCAAGCACTGGTGAAGCTTTTACAAATTAAATTAAGCATATGTGTAACGAATACAATGTGCAGGGAGAGGCTCCTACTACTTTTGATGGTCTATCTATTTTTACCTTCGGTTGCTAAGTTGATGTACATATAATTGTGATACTTTAGATTGTGCAGGTGTTGCATGGACATCTGTTAAATCTCCCATTACATAGGTGGATTATGAAAGCATATGTGGACATGTGAAAGTAGACTATAAAAGCGTTCGAACTGGATATTTCCTCGTCCGGAACGGAAATAAAACAAAACTAAAGAAAACGTGACTTTTATTCTTCGTTTTCAGGCCGTTCGAACGGACTAGCGAACGAACGCCTCTAGAATGTCTTGTTCGCTCGCACGTTCAAACAGTCTAGCGAATGGGTGCTACTGTGATTCTCCTGGGATGCTCCGTTTGCAATCCCATTCAGACAGGCCAACGAATGGAGGCTTCTGTGACTTCCCTGGAATGCTCCATTTGCAATCCCATTCGGACAGGCTATCAAACGGAGGATTCTGTGACCTTTTGTTTAACAACTAGTCCGAACGAGCTAGTGACCTTTTTCGGATGTCCCTGGCTGGCACCATTCCCTGAATACCCTCAATACTTACATTTGCTCCAATCTTCCTCATGAACTCCCATGCACTCTTAGTCTAAATCACAAAAGCTACCACAGTACTGCCCGTACATGCAAACATTTATAATTCAGTTTGTTTAGGTTTGTTATATTTATAGTTCTCTAGAATTGTATTTCTCTAATAAACAATAAAGGTTAGTGTGGGAGAAAATAATATAAGTCCACAATTTATTTTTCTCAACAAAGAAAAATGGACTATTAAAGTGAATGATGCTTTCGTGGAGCAAAAGGAGAACGGAAAGGAGTCGGATGAAGATAAGGATGAATGCATGGTAAACGCTACTGAAGACATGCTTCACCACAAGAATGATCTCAAGATGAATTCCTTATCATATGGCCTGGACACTGTTCAAATTTGCGATACTTAGCAGTGTTTGATGAAATTCCACAAAGAACAATTTTATCAATAGGAGAATAATGCAATATCTCTCCATGTGGTAAAAAGATGATATCTAATTTTATTTGGGAAAAATTCATGGAGCCATATTTGATTCAACAAATTTCTAGAAATACAGAGGTTGATAACTATTTGGAAAACGATTATATGGCTCGATCTCGGGATCAAGTTAGAGCAGTACAAGCAATCTTTCAATGTTTCATGGTTATATCGGATAAGTTTTCTTAAAGTGTAGGGGACTGATGTAAGACAAGAGTCCACATTTGAATGGCCTTAATTAATTACCCTTCAAATGGATGTAACGGATAGATTAAGACAAGTATTTCTTTCAATGAATTTTATTAAGTTTAATTTTAAGGGTTTTTTTTTTTCTTCTTCCATATTTTGTTATTAAGGGCTATGGTATTTCAATTTAGCCTATAAAATTAAGGCTGTGTTTTAGACTTTTGTTATTCAGTTATCAATTATTCAATAAAAATTCTCTACAAGAATTTTCTCTCCTTTGCTTGTAGATTCCAGTTGTTTCTCTAGTGGATTCCAGATTTTTCTTCAATTAACTTATTGAACTTTGACTCTATCCCTTCCACTATATCAACTTGAAACCAAAAAATCCTTAGTACCAATACAATTTGTTACTCTCTTCTCACCAATGTGGGATTATCATCCTCACATTGGAACTATAGAAACATCCACAAAAGACAACAAGAGTAAACTGGGTTTTGCAAAACATAGAAACATCAACAAAAATGTACTGGAAGAGTTACCTTGGTTCCACTAACTCCATGCTTAGATCCATAAATTCCATTTTCAATCAAATAGATTCCAAGCAAGACTGACTCTCGCAAACAATACTCACAAACTCACAATTCCACTCACAAACTCAAAATTCCAATAGACCTATTGACACTCACACTAGTAGATTTCTTTCAATTCCAAAATATTGCCACGCTACTCAGACACGCAAGTCTCTTTCAACCTTAAAATCTCTGAAACTATTCCCTATGCGGGACAACCCCTCGTACGCTTACAACTAGATTTTTTTTTTTTTTTTTGATTTGGCACCGGGTATCCGAGCTTCACTCCGACTAATCCCCGGGTGCACAGCCCTCGGCAAGGAGTTTTCCGCAAGTGCAGCACCTCGGTTAATTCAAGGGGCAAACCTCCAATCTGATGGCCCCAATAAGTAGTTTGCACTAAGTGGGTTTCGAACCTAAGACCTTGAGTAGTTGGATGTTATGGTAGTAAAAATCAGCAATTGATTTTTTTTTTTAACAAGTACTGATCCAATGGCTTGTTTTTATTGTCATATCATCCAATTGTATAGCAATTATACAAAAATCTACTAAATAGCTAACCAGTAGGATTCACTCGAATTTCAGACAACTTACAATCCAACTCAAACATTCTATAAGGAAACATATTAACAAATTAATAGCCCACATATATTGTATTTTTCCCACAAAATTCTATCACAGAATCAGATTACCGAATCTAAAGTTTCTCAACAGGGAGTTTTGACTCAAAAATCGTACAAAGATTCTTATAAATCGGGAAAAGCTAATCCTAGCTAGTTCATAATTATAAGAACTTTTTTCCCCACCTTCCAAAAGTTGTATTTTTTTCACTGTTTTTTATTCTTATTTTTCTCAAATTCTACAGTCAACTACCTGTGTCATTTACAAGCACTAATATCATAGTGACGTGCAATGCATACCCTACAGAGCATGGACCATCAAGCAAAAGCCTGGCCTCTGTGGCGCCTTTTGAATCGAGAGGCTGCCGTCGAAGACGACAAGAGTGAAGCCAAGCACGTACATATATAATCTAATCGCACAAGGCCATTGCAGCCCAGTGGCAAACAACAACAGCGACATCTGGGCCTTCACTTCACCCACTTTTTTTGGCAACATTCCATTTTCTTTGACCTCCCAAACATAAAAATTTCTCTTCACCTCATCAATCTCTGATATCATCTACCTAACCCCCTCACAATCGTGTCAAACGAGAATAGTGGCTTGCCTGTTTCCAACACTTAATGCAACTTTTCCCAATAGTCCGTGCATTAGACAGAGGAATTTTCGGTAAAGTTATATTGATGAGGTATTTTTGTTTCATCAAAAAAAAAAATATAACGGATAAAATGAACTGGAGTGAGGTTGCTGTTCCGAGAGATTACCTTGAGAGAGGAGACAATGGAATGGATATTCTGCTTGTATTCATTGAGCGGCACGTGCTGGAAGGCGGAGCATCTGTCAGGAAGGGAAGCGTCGTTTGCGCCAAAGAACACCGTCACCGCTAATGGATCACAGTCACCGCCGTCCACCGCCGGAAAAACCTTGTCCATCACCCTCAGGGCCCACCTCGTGTTGTACCCGCTGTACCCTCTCAGCACCACATCAACCTGAACAACATCAACATGTTTTCAAATCACAACAAAAGAAAAAAAGAAAAAGAAAACAAAAACAACCAAAGATTCACTTTTCTTAGGAAATACCGTGCGAGAGAAATGGTCGGCAAGAGAAGCACCCCAGCCCCCATCACCATACGACATCTCAGTGATTGAGTCACCGAAAAGATAAATCTTTGGCCTCATCTTTCACAAATCTCAACTCAACAACCTTCAAATGGCATGCAATATGAAACCTGCAAAAACTCAATCACCTAAAGACGTCTGAATTCTGATCTTTTTTCCCATCTTTATGTTAATAAAAAGGCTGGTCTCCTTTAAATAAGTGCACCCCAACAAAACAAAAGGGAACAGATCAAATGAACGGATAATATCTAATTAATTAATTATAGTGTAGAAATATTTTTGTTTATTCACATTTTAAGAAATAAATTTTTTCTTTTACTAACCGAATATTTTCTCGTTAAAATGAATCGGAGAAAATTGATTCCAAAAGAGAAGTTGGTTTTGGTTGAGACCTTTTCCTCTGGTTTCGTTGGCTTGGAAGGAGCCAATTATGGTTTTGCATTTTTATTTATGGCCACTACGTCGCACCCCCATCTGCATGGACGAAACTAGCCTTGAAACTACTTTAGAATGACAAAACTGCCACAACTGAACACTGAAAGTTGCTGCTGACATGACCTACGTGACTTTACATTAAATTCTCTCGGCTTGTGAGGTCTCCGTCGATGGAGGAGGGGCCTACGGGAGGGTGGGGGTCCCAGAGTCCGAGGTCAGTCCCCTCTGCCGCAGAGAGAAGCAATTTTGCATTGATTGAATCGCAGCCCTTTTCTCCGCTTGAGGGGTTGGTTTTAAATTCTTCGTTAGTAGAGTGCATTCATTACGATGGTAGGCTCCCTCAGAAAAAGTTATTGAATGTTAATTAACTTTAATTTGCGGGGACAGGTTGATATTATTTTTTTCTAGTTAATTAAAAAAATGTTATTGAAAAGGAAAACAACCCCATGATACTTAAAGGTTGTGTTTGGCAATGGAATGAGAAAAATGAGTAGAACGGTACTATAGCAGATTTGATTGATATGAGAAAAAAAATGTAAAAATATTTTGTATAAAAAAATAAAAAATTTATTTTTTAGTGATTTTTTTATTTGAATAGTAATAAAAATTATTGATGTAATGTAAAAAGTAAGAATGTTAGAGTTAATTTTGAAAAGAATTTTTTTGATTTTTGGGTCCGATCCGGTTGGGCCCTTTGCCAAACAGAGCCTAAGATTATGTCATGCCCTTTTGCAAAATTTCTTTATATATATATATGGATGGGGAGAAAGTTTTTAGTTCAAATTGAGTTACCAATAAAATTAATGTATTTTTAATGGACCATATAATTTTCAAATAAAAAAATGCATGGTTACTAGAATCACATATATTTTGAGAACATGTGACTTTAATAGACTAGATTGATCAAATTCGACTCAATTTAGAGAAAAACCTTATTCTTTTATATTTGGATCCTTGGACATTCATAAGAATATAAAACTATTATGTGTCTTTTGAACCTGTGAGAAATACATACTATTTTAAGATTTTTACTAAAAAAATGGTTCGAACATATTAATTAAAAAATCATAGTTGTTTCTCATATGGTAAGAAGCACATAGCAATTTTATAGATTAAGTTGAAATAAATTTCTTGAACTCACTTTGAAAGAAATTTTTGTCCCTACTCAATTGGTAAGAGACAAAAATTTTCGCAACTAGGATTCACAAAAGTTGAAAAAACTTCATCCGATTGAAAAAGATTTGGGCCAATCGGATATAGTTGAATTTTTCACAATAATGAGAAAAACCTGTGGGTCGACCAAACGCTCTGGAAGCGATGCGCACAACCCGAAATCATTTGGAATGAAAATTTATGAACTTGTACAAAACTTTGATGCAATCCTATCGACGGGTGACATAAAGTGATTCAAGTTCATTTGCACCCCGATGTTGACGACTGAACAACTTTCAAATGTGTTATAATGAATTTAGAAACACACTTTAATTTGGTGCTGGTTTTCACATCCCTAAGCCATCTTTGACAAGTGTCGAAGCGTTATGGCAAGTTGTGGCATGCCATGGCACCCACCAAGGCAAGCCATGGCATGTCATAGCATGTCTTGGTAGCCACCAAAGCAAACATTGGCATGTTATGGCACCCACCAAGCCAAGGTCCCAACTTCCAACAACAATTTATCCTAAGTTTGTTATGCAAGGTCAAATAATAGGTTGGCGATTTTCAATGTACTAAGATTAGGTTTACTTGGTGTCCCATAGAAAAGAATATAATAATAATAACTCAATTACATATAACACCAAGATTTATGTCATCCAACTTGACAAACCTATATCTACGGGCGGAGATAAGCATGAGAAAATTTCACTCTTAAAAAATGAAGTACAAATACTAATGAAGGAAAAATAACTCGAAACGGAAGTCTTAATACAACCAAAGGGCCAAAACTTTCACACCCTAACAAAAAGAAAATTTTCCACAAAATCTATTTAATTCTCTTGTGCATGATCGCTGTTAAAAGCAAGAAAAGAAAAAATTGTTTGCTAAATTTTTTGTCTCTTCTTTTGTGTTTAGATAGTAGTAATTGCTATGTTGTTTTCAACGTGAAAAAAACCCGAATATATATCCTTTTTATAGTAGGTGATAGGCACTAAATCGTTGTGGGCTTGTTGCGATGTGCCAATAAATTAGCCAAAGAAAGAACTACGTACTTATTTGGCTGGGAGAACAAGTTTTAGTCTCTATTGAAGAAAGACAACACCATGGGTCAATTTAAGGTTGAAAAGACGATTTCGATTAATAGTTATTTGCTAAAATCTATTAAAGTATTGATTAAGTGGTTAAATTTACATCTTCCTATAAGCTTAAGCTTTTGGGACAAGTGATGATTTAACATGATATCAGAGCTAAAGGTCCTGAGATCGAACCTTGACTCAGTCAATTCATCCCATTTAAATAAATATTTCACGTGTTGGGCCTCACCTATTAAAAAGGAGTTTGAGCCCACACGTGAGGGGAAGTGTTAAAGTATTGATTAAGTAATTAAATTTACATCTTCCTATAAACTTAAACTTTTGAGATAACTAGTAATTTAATAAAATCATTAGTCATAATCACCTAATAAAATTTACTAACTACCTCTAAACCCCTCCATATTAACAAATTAGCACATGATATTGACCATACTCTATTGTTGAACAAAATGAAAAGTCACTCGCTTAGTTATGTGGGTGCAGGCACAAATTAACACCAAATTACGTAAAATTATTGTGTTTTTTTTTGGTTTAATTTCTAAGCACTACAGGCCACATATATATAATAATATAAAGCACTAGAGCCCTACATATTAGGTTGCAAGTCAATAATTTAATGCAAATGCAGGATTATATCAGCTCGCAGAATCTGTGATGGGTTCACCTGTCATGGATGGTGTTAGTCTAATAATTATAACTAAGACTATTTTTTTTCTTTTCTTTTATCTCTTAAAAATATAGGTATAATTGCGTATGCATGCAAACCAGTGCTTTTTGCCCTATTAAATATATTGTAATCGCACAGCTAGGATCTCTTCAATAAAGATGACCCTTTTGCGCACGCTCAGATCATATATAATATCACTTTAATTAAATATCATCAAATTATGGCCCAAGCTCAGCGAGAGCCCCAGTTTGATCCCCTCATAAAACTCTTTACATTTTTTTTTTCTATTCAATATGGAAGAAGGGTTACAAGGGAATAAAACTCTTTACATATATTCTTGCAATGATATGTGCATGCGAAAATAAGCCAATGAAGTTCTGAAGGGGGCTCACAATTATTCCTACAAACTTTGCTACAAGTTTTCCATGCCGGCCGGGGGTAAATTTCCCTTGCAACTAACAAAGAAGCTTATGATATACATGAGAAAATTGTCCCTTCTTTGGCTGAATCAACCATTCATTACCTGTGCCCTAGAATCCTTACAAAATCCATTCACTTCAATTATAAATTGGTCTCATTATACCGACAAAAGAGGCAAGTTAGTCATTATTAATGTTGCTTAGGAATTTGTACACCTTTATTGAGATATTATTTAGATTTGGTGTTTTGGAAAATATCAATAGAATATTAATTTGTTCTTTTAAGATTCCAATTAAATCTGGAAATTACACTTATCAGAGAGAAATTGCCAAGTCCTTTCATGAAAAGACAAAAGAAAAATAAGATGATGGATCATTCTCATTGGCCCCAGAACATGAAAAACTACTAGCATCCAACAAAAGGCCAAATGAAAACAGTTAACGTTGTCTTAATTAGTTTGTGTATATATTTGCTTTCTGTGTTTGATTTCTGTTTGATTTAATAAAACTCAAATGGTACTATTTATTAGACTTTAAAACTATATATGGACCTGTCTCCTCTTTTGTTTTTGTGTATATACCATTTTAATATATGTGGTTTGTAGTTTTATCAAAAAGTTACGTGAATTTTTAAAAATTATTATAATTTTATTACCTCACTTTTCAACCGTTATCAACTTACTTCTTCCATTAATTAATCTCCTGTCTAAAATGATAAGGGTCATGTTGCCACATAGACAAATAACCATGTCTTCTCCTATAAAAATTGGTCTGCGTATACAACATATTAACTCATACTTGATATGTCAACATTACTTGCAAGATCAACCTCATGAGCATACATAAATTTGACATATATTAAAAAGGAAAAAAAGAAAATAAAAGAAGAATTCATTCTTGAGCAACAATAAATGTCATTCCCATGTCTTTCTTGTAATACTCTCTACGGGATCTCTCACGTTGCCAATAAAACGTGGGAAAGAGCCCTTAACGCCCTACGAAAAAAGAGATGGGAGCAATGGTCTATAAATGGAGAGAAGGTAGCTGCCTTAGGTACGCTCATTCTCCCATTTAGCCATTACCCCGCCAATTTTCTAGTCCTCTTTTTCTCTTTTCTCCTTTCATTTTCACTTTTTTATTTTATTGATTTAAGTATCGGAGGTGGTTCCTAGCTCCAACACCCCGATAAGCCTCCTTAATTATTTTTGTCTTCATTTTAGATCCTTTTCGTTGAGCATTTGAAGTGCGCAGTCATTGTATCAACCTGAATAATTTACATTTAGCTACATTAGCAATACAACCAAATGAAATATAATTAAATTTAGAAAAATTAATAATGATCATTTAGAATGGTAATTAAATACTAAATATTGAGATAGCTAATCCATAATGAGTCATGTAATTTAGTAAACTGTTATATAGTCATACAACTTGATGATGTGATAGTAAAATAAACCTTTAAATTAACACTCGTAAAAATAGAAAAAAAAATCAAATGTTAATATTCACTACTATATCATCTAATTATATAACTCTATACTAATTAACGTTACTAAATCCATAAGATCACCCATGTGTTATCTTATAGAAAGTATTAAAATACTTTCTCAAGCCCAAGTAGTTTTCTTTCTTTTTATTTATTATTTATTTTTTATTTTTTATTTTTTCCAGTTTTGCCGGCCCGTAACTCAAGCAAAAGTTCAGGCAACAAAGTTCAGACTGATTCTAATGCCCAATAATATTCGTTAACCATATTGCGACCAACTCACTTTAAACAAGATCTGTGAAAATGATGATGATATACATGATCGATCTTCATCTGTTGGTAACAAATATATTTTCACTATAATTAAAAATATTTTATTGATATCTTTGCCATGAAGGGAAAACCGATCGACCCCACTTAATTGGTTTGAAAAATAAAATAATGAAGAGATGTTGGGGAGATTGGTGAAGCCCCAAAGTTTTTGCAAAGGAAAGATAGCAAAATCTTACTTTTATTTGTAGTTTATACATATAACTTTTGTACCGTTGTGAGACTTTATAGATGTGGTCTGACCACTCAATGTCTCGACGAAGAAGAAAGCAAAAAGAAGGGCTTAAATGGACGTCCACTGATTCCTGTAGAAGCTAATGGAAGTTGTTTTCCGATCCCCACAAAGGAAAAAGCTTCTCAAAGTGATGTTCACCTTTTCCGAATATTGACAGTGGAAGTGGGGTTGGTTCTGGTGAGGTTTGCTCCACCAGTGGCAAAACCTAGAATCTTGCAGCTAAAAGATGGATATATTTCTTTTGTATTATAATGGTTCTACTTTCTAGAACCCAAATACTATATCTATATATAATATATTAACCCTAATCTATATTTTCTCATCTTGGTTTTGTCCACATCCCATAGGAACGTGGCTTGTTGGCTACATATATGTTCTTCAAAAGTAAATAGCTATCACTCTTTTGCTTTCTAAAATATTTTATCAAGTCTTGTTCATGGTTGTTGGAGGGCCCAGATATCAACCGGCTCTTAAAATAATTTACTAACAAGCTCAAGGCACCCATTTCAAATTTTCATAGATCGATTGACGCACCAATTATTCAAAAAAAATTGAGAGGTTATTAGAATACTGCTCAAATACTAACAAACCCTAAAAAGAGCTAACTAGCAAGTTCAAGACATTCATATCAAATTTTCATGATTTGATTGGCACATCAATCAATCTAAGAAAATTGAAGGGATAATGGAAGGCCTAGATACCAACCGCCCTTAGGAGGGCCCATCTATCGGAAGCCCTTGAGGGCCCACCAAGTTAACGGTCCAACGGCTCATAAGCCCAACCAACTATTTATCACAGTGGGCATCCACTAAAAGGGTCCCATTAAGCACAGTGACGGAAGAAGGGATTGGAGGGCTGGTATAGGCCAGGCCCCCTCAAATTTTTGAGAAAAAAATTAAAAATTAGGTAAAATAATAATAAAAAAATAAAAGATTAGGACCCCAACAAAGATCCTTCTTACTATAACTATTTACCTTAATGGAATTTAGTGTCACGTTTTAATCATTGCTTTTTTATCCACATGAGTCTCGTTTTCTATGAAACTTGCGAGCAGATTTCCTCCAAGGAAAATAAAAAAAAGGTTTGATTTTGATTTTTCCAACCGCCACCTTTTTGGACAATTCAATAGGAGGACATTGACACGACAATAATGTTTCTCACCCCTCCCAAAAAAAGCATATATAGTTTTTGTCCAAAATGAATGTGACCCTGGAATTCCCTAAGAAATTCAAATTTGAAATCATATTGAATTGGAGAATTTTTTATTATGTCCGAATTTGGGGGAATTTTAGTTGGAAGCTAAATTCCTAGAATTAACTTGGGGCTTCAAGTTCAATATTGTTAATAGTATGGACATAAATTAGGGTTTTTAGTATGTGAACACTAAGATTGCTAATTGGATGGGTTAATTACATTCAATTCCTCATTAATTGTATTTAATTGGAGAATTTGACACAATTCTAAGCTCAATTCCTCATTGTATTTAAGTACCGTGATTAGAAAAAGAAGAAAAAAATAATTAAAAAAAAAAGTACCAATTCATTACATGGCAAAAAAAAAAAAATAAAAATAATTTCGCTTAGGCCCCGTCCCATAAAACTTCTTGGTTCCGTCCCTGATTAAGCACACCACTCCCCCTCCATTAGCTCAGCTAATTGAATTCCCATGTCATGTTGCCCCTCCTACTAGATTGAGGGAATGAATCTTAGAATCTCCACATCAAGTAACAAACTCGTGATGGGAATCCCACAAACTCCAACGTGGGCGTCAATATTTATATAAAAGATTAAGTGAACCTTACAAGTATGCTAAATTAACTTTATTATTATTATTATTATTATTATTAATTTTTTTGTATGTCAGGAAATCTCTCCAAGGTAGGGTCCCTTGCAGAGTAAATCTCAGTTCCACACCGCGCCCTCGGAAGTTTTCTTACACGGAACTGGTTAAATCGCTGGCTTTTCATCAGGGAGTGTGGCTCTAAAGAATTGTAAGAATTGTTTGCACCCATGAGATGTTGAACCTTGAACCTTAAAAAGATGATACTTCAAAACTAAGGCCTTCACTATGGGCAAACCCTTTGGGGTTTTAACTTTATTATTATATAACTTAACTTGAAGGTTAGAGTGGTCTCTCCAAGTCCACCTCTGACTTCTTTTCTTGGGATCAACTACCCAAAGCCCATCTACATTGGTGCCCAAAGCCCATCTCTCCTTCTACAGGTTTTTAATTGTAAGCAAAATAATCATCAAACAACAAAAACATGTAGTTTTTCTTAAAAAAAACATTTCCAGTGAAACACTTTCTATGCTACTAATATTTTACCACAAAATAAGCGGAGCTTATATAGAATTTTTCTATCATTACCTTTTTTAAAAAAAAAAAACTTTATTAACATGAATGCATGAGTGGGGACTTGTTTCTAACTAAATAATTAATTCTGAAATTTTTTGAAACTTTGGACGAAAAAAAGAAAATAAAAATACATACTCTTGTAGAGGAACAACATTAAAAGGTAGAGAGAAAACATTACTAAGGTGTCCTAGGATATATTGCAATATAAAACCCACGTACACAAGTTTTTTTTTTTTTTTTTCAAATGATAAATATTGTAAAAATACTCTTGTTTTTTGATATTTAGATCCCTATTTTTAATTTGACGATATTAAAATTTGAGTTTTCGATCAATTTGAATATGAGGGCTCCTTCTATTTTTCTGTCAGATAATATATAAAATATGATTTTTTGGTTCAAATTATATTTTAGAAACACCATTTCATATTGAGGGTCCGTTTGAGAGTTCGATTTTAAAAATTGTGTTTTTGAAATCGCTACTTTTTAAAATCTCATAGGTTGTTTTAAGTGAAATCGTGATTTTAGTTTAAATTCGCACTTTTCAAATGAGCACCCCCTAATCATTTAATAGAAATCGCGAATTTTTTCACGATTTTAAAATTTGCGTTTTTAAAATCGCAATCACAAACACTCCAAAATTGCAATTTGGTTTAAAAATGCAAATTATTTTTTTAAAAATGCACTCCCAAATAGACCCTGAGTTAATAAGTGTAAGTATGATATTTATAAATTTTATTTTTTTTTGGATAAAGTCCACTTAACTCCTCAAATTACTATCACAGTGACAATCTACCCCCTAAAGTATCAATTGCGACAATGTTCTTCCAAGCTAACAAAAATTGACAATAAGCCCCCAATACTAGTAAAATGACAAAATTACTCCTATAAAAATTTTAATAAGAACAAAAATATCCCTATAAATTTTTTAAAATAATTAATTAATTAATTTTTTTAAAAAAAAACTTTTAATTTAAAAACAAAATTAAAAAAAATATTAAAATTAAAAATTTGAAAAAAAAAAATTGGGTGATTCCATGGGTGGAAGGGGGCGGCTAAGGCACCAAGGGTGGCCGATCCACCCTCTAGGGGTGGCACGGCCACCACTGACTCTAATAGTAAAACATTATTTAAGCCTAAAAATCAATTATTAAAGTTTACAGATATTGGTTTGTTACGTGAATACGTAACGGGGATAAATTATAGGTTCGAGGAACTTAGACCTTAACTTCAAAGGGAAGCTAGACCTTTTAAATTTTGAGAAAATTTAAAAAACTCTTTTCAAACTCAAGGTTTATAATTAATTTTCTGATCATTTTCATTAATGAGCTTGATGTCTTTAAATAGATAATTACAATGCATAGTAAAATAAAAGACTAATTAGAATAAACTACTAATAATATATATCCCTAATATTTAAATTATACTAACTAATACTTATTTATAATATTTAAATTAACTAATGATATCTATATAAATAACATATTATCCTAAAGTATTTTAAATCTAAAATACCTCTATTATTATACCCTTAACATGGTTCAACGTCCTAAAAAAGTTAAGGAAAAGACGCTTTCTCCTTCTCCGATCTCGTTTTCCGCCGTAGACTAAAAAGGTCCAACCAGCTCCTTCCCTGTACCTCTCCGGAGGAACACCCCACCCCACCCATTCCCCTAGATCAAAAATTCGTTATCCCAATTCTACCCTTTAAACACTCCACCAAGTTTACCAATCCAGCCATGTTGATGCTCATCAACTGTTCCAGCTGCCGCACGCAGTTGCAGCTCCCGCCGGGTGCGCAGTCCATCTGCTGCCCTTATGTTTTTTTTAAATTTTTTTATTTATTTTTTATAAATTTTAGTATTTTTTTATTTTAATAAGGATAATTTTGTCATTTTGCTAGCATTGGGGCTTATTGTCAATTTTTTGTAATTTGAGTGAATATTATGCACTTGATAGTTTGGAGAGAGATTGTCAATATGGTGATAATTTGATTGGGTTAAGTGGAATTCACCATTTTTTTTTTTTTTAAAAAAAAGAATTAAGGGTTAAATACTAAATACTCTCTGGGGTTTTGTTGTTTTATTTTTTTCTCCTTAGGATTTGATTTTTATCACAGGATGTCCCTGTGGTTTTGATAATAGACCAAATTAATCATTTTGTTAGTTGACCATTAGTTGACTTAACGGAAGTCCACGTGGACCAATCAAATGTTGACTCGTGACACCGACTTAATTTTTTTAAAATTAAAAAAAAATGTATTGTTTTAAAAAAAAAAAAAAATTGAGGGTGGCCCGTGGCCATTTGGGGGTGGCTCGGCTCACCCCATTCCATCCGCCAGATGGGGATGGCCTGGCCACCCCCTTGGCCATTTGAGTCACCCCCATTTTTTTTTTTTGAAAAAAAAAATTAAAAAAATTTAAGTAGGTGCTACGTGTCAACATTTGATTGGTCAATGTAGAATTCTGTTAAGTCAATTAAGGATTAATTTGGTCTATTATCAAACCATATGAACCTCCTGTGATAAAAATCAAACCTTAGAGAAAAAAATAAATCAATGAAATCCATTAGATATTTAGTATTTAACTCGAGAATTAAATGTACTAACTAGAAGAATGATATATTGATATTTATGAAAATAATTGTTTTTTTAAAGACACAATAAATTTCCATTTTTTTAACCCGTAAAAAAACGTGGCCTCCTTGCTATGCTTTCTCAGCTCAGGCGACCCGCAAACAGTTTGTATCAGACGAAATGGGAAGATGAAAAACGCCAGAATACCGACAATCAAACCATCAGTTTTCTCAACACCCCAGAACCACAAACTCCCGGCCACACCAAACCAGACTTTCCCGGCAACACAAGACTCTCTCTCTCACCCAACTGCCACAGCTCTCTCCTCTGCTCTGCAACACTACATCAACTCAGATAACCCTTCCCATGGCCAAAAGATACATTCCCATATTCTCAAAACTGGGTTCAGGCCTGGTACCAATATCTCAATCAAACTCATTATATTGAACTTGAAATGTCGCTGTCTGAAATATGCACGCCAAGCGTTTGATGAATTACCTAAAAAAACTCTCTCTGCTTATAATTATTTGATTGGTGGGTACCTCAAACATGGGCAGGTTCAAGAATCACTTCGTTTGGTTCGTAGGCTGGTTTTGTCTGGTGAGAAGCCTGATGGGTATACGTTTTCTATGATTTTAAAGGCATCAACTTGTGGTTGTAATGTGCCTTTGCCAGTGAGTTTAGGAAGACTGGTACATGCCCAGATACTGAAATCTGATATTGAGCCGGATGATGTTCTTTATACGGCACTTGTTGACTCGTATATTAAGAATGGGAAGGTTGGTTATGCAAGGACTGTGTTTGATATGATGTTGGAAAAGAATGTGATATGCTCAACGTCCATGATTTCTGGGTACATGAATCAAGGCTCTGTTGATGATGCTGAAGATATATTCAGGAAGACAGTGGAAAAAGATGTCGTGGTATATAATGCAATGATTGAAGGTTACAGCAAATCAATTAAGTATGCTAGGAGATCACTTGAGGTTTATGTTGACATGCAACGATGGAACTTTCGGCCTAGTATCTCTACATTTGCTAGTCTGATTGGGGCTTGCTCTGTGTTGACTACATTTGAAATAGGCCAACAAGTCCAAAGTCAACTTATGAAGACTGAATATTTCACTGACATTAAGCTGGGAAGTGCTCTCTTAGACATGTACTCTAAATGCGGACGAATAGAGGACGCAAGAAGAGTTTTCGACCACATGCCTGAAAAGAATGTATTTTCATGGACTTCCATGATTGATGGATATGGGAAGAATGGATATCCAGATGAAGCACTTGAGCTCTTTGGCAAGATGAAAATGGAATACCGCATTGAACCTAATTATGTTACATTCCTTGGTGCTCTATCGGCTTGTGGACATGCTGGGCTTGTTGGGAAAGGCCAGGAGATCTTTGATAGTATGGAGAGAGATTACTCAATGAAACCGAAGATGGAGCATTATGCTTGCATGGTTGATCTCTTAGGACGTGCAGGGAGTTTAAAGCAAGCATGGGAGTTTATAATAGGGATGCCCGAGAAGCCCAATTCTGATGTTTGGGCAGCCCTGCTTAGTTCTTGTAGGCTGCATGGTGATGTGGAGGTTGCAAGCATAGCTGCCAATGAACTTTTTAAGTTGAACGCTAATGATCGGCCTGGGGCATATGTTGCACTATCCAATACTTTGGCAGCTGCTGGGAAATGGGACGGTGTAAGTGATCTTAGGGAGATAATGAAGGCAAAAGGGGTATCCAAAGATACTGCCTGCAGTTGGGTTGAGTCTAATAATGCTTTATAAGTTTTCATGTTGAGCGGAAGATAAACCTTAACTGACATTTTTTTTATGAGGGAGATAATCTGTTTCGACTGCTTTGTGCAATATAATTCAGATTCACATAAGCCATCTCTTAGAAGTCATTCTTTTTCAAGGATTGTCAAGTCTTGTTATGTTCCTATGATCTTATTTAGATCTGAATTATATTGTGCAATTTTCTTCAAAGCAACTGGCTACACTGAATGAACATTCATTCTTCATTGTCGACATGTTTTCCATGTGTGATTTTGGAACCTTTGGCTACGAGTGGAGACAATAATTGTTCGCAAGATAAACACAGACAGATAGCAAGGTTTGGGATGTTCTCTCTGGAAAGATTCTATAGAAGGCCTAAAGGGCTCACTTCAACCATTTTCTCTGGAGGGCAGATGGCTAGATTCATCCACTTTCTCCAAGGTTGGATATAATCAGGACTTCAAGTTTATAAATGCAGTTTTGAAATCCGTGGGAGGGGCTTCAAAGACAGGCGTCTTAGGTCTTTAACCTGATGGACAAATATGAGGTCAAACAGGGGTTATTATTAATTATATTCGTTCTATTAATGCAGGGCAAATGAAGTAAGTTCTCTTACCACTTCACTCCTGATGTATGGCCAATGTCTTGAGAATTTTAGGAGAGCAAGAGGCTGAACTCAAAGGCAAAAGCATTTCAATACCAAGTTGCTCATCGTTCACGAGATGGAGATATCTGTTATGGTGGAACTATAATTTGGAATTTGTGGTATTACTTTTAAACCACTTCCAGTTTATACACTTGAGCATGATTTGGTGGTCGATAGTTAAAATATCTAGTGACATTAAGGGGTTTGAGCTTATTTGAGATTGTGTTAAGGAGCTTAAAAAATGCTTTTAGTACATAAAAAGTTTATGAAACTTTTGTCTATCTCAATGTGAGACCAACTTTCTAGAATGTTACATTCTTTTCGTGCAAGATCTTGATATCATTGTCAATCCGTGTAATGCAGTGTTGTAGTATTATATGGTGTTACTAGGTTGCTTTGATACTATTTCTAACTACTCATATGCATGTTGTATCACTTTAAAAAGACTAATCAAAATACAATTAGAATTCTCTAGAAAAAAGGGAAAAAAAAAAAAAAAATTGTCGCATGGAGAACGGGCAACAAGGGTAGAAAAGGAAGGAAAAGTCGAAGCTACTATATCATTCCTAAGCACTCACGTGAAGAGGATTTTGACTTGAGAGATAAAGAACTCTCACGTAAGAGAGAGGAGTGAGTTTCTCTCTCTAACAAAAAGGGAAAAAGAAAAGGCAAATGCATCTTGAGCATCTCCGGCAACCGATAGCTATTTTAGCCACTCAAAATCAAGTTTTTAATTTATCTGCTACTTTTTCACAATGAACTGCATCAGACAATCTATTTTACAATCT
Source organism: Corylus heterophylla (assembly GCA_016403345.1). Taxonomy (NCBI): domain Eukaryota; kingdom Viridiplantae; phylum Streptophyta; class Magnoliopsida; order Fagales; family Betulaceae; genus Corylus; species Corylus heterophylla. The sequence continues at coordinate 35,443,368 of CM028140.1, read as the reverse complement.
ACTTTATTTAAATATTGTTTTTTTTTAATATATTTTTTGTTATAGATAGAGGAGAGAGGGAGAGAGATGAGAAAGAAAGAATAAAAAATGTTTAGAATGTGCTATAGTGAACTTTCAAATATGAAAGTTAACTATAGCAAATGTTATGAAAATTGTTATTCTAGAAGGTTTGCTGGAGCACCAAAATTGCTAAATTTAATTTAATAGTTAGTTTAAAAGCCCTGCTGAAGATGCATAAATTGGGAGTTAGCTAGGATTCTGTTATGATGAAATGCAAATTGATATTACCTGATAAATATCATTGAGCCACGTAGGAGATCGTCTTCATACACTCAACTAAGGGGGGTTTTCGCTGAGACATACTAAACATCATTCTCTCAACCATTTTTTAACTATCTCTTTTTACAAATCTAGTAGATCCACCATTAAATTTATAGATTCATGTAGATCTCATAAAAATTTAATGATAGATTCACCTATTCACTATATGGAGATGATTGAAAAAATGATTTTTATCATTTCTCGTTTTTTCCTACATTGAACTCAATTATCATGAAATTAAAACATTGTTAATCTTAATTCTAATTCAATGGTTCCAACGCAAAATGCATACAATCAAGGCATCCCAATACATTTTCCCTTTCGCTTCTTCTTCAAGAAACATGTCAACGTATGATGTAATACAAATTTAATGGCATAACATGATTGGAGTTTCATAAATAATTGTTAAAAATGATACTAAAAAGAAATAAAAGAAAATCAAAGGCAGGAAGGGTCGTTAGTCATAGAAAGAGACCGAGGATGACGTGGGCATTTGGTACTGGTCGAGGTCGTTCAACCGTTCGTTTCTAAGACAGGCTTTGAGTATACGCCAGCACATGTTGAATTTCTTAATACCCAGTTACTTGTTCTCTCCGTCCATAGTATTGAATTTTTCTGCTTCTTCAAATTGTGAAGAAGAAAGCAACAGAGGAGGAAGAAATTAAGCAAGAAGGAAGAAGAGAGAGAGAGCTATGTGCTGCTGCTGCTGTAAGGATTGTGAATGCAGGCCTCTGGGATTTCTGCTGGGCCTGCCCTTCGCCTTCCTCTCCCTCCTCATCTCCATCGTCGGCATCGTCATCTGGATAGTCGGGTTAGTCGGCCGGATCCTCCTCTCTTTCTCTGTGTTTGGGTTGATGATTAATTTAATTTCTTTTGGGATTTTTTTTTTTTGATGAAGAATTTGTGTGTTTGTGATGGGTGCAGATTGGCGTTGACTTGCATATGCCCATGCTGCCTCTGCGCGACGGTAATAGTGGAGTTCGCGCTGGCGTTGATTAAGGCTCCCATTCGGGTCATGAAGTGGTTCACATCCAAGATCCCTTGTTAGAATTTAAATTGAATTTAGAGCTTCTTAATCAAAACAATTTTATTTAGAAAAATGTTTAGGGTCAATAAATTATTCATATTTTGTCATATTTTCTTACAAATTCAATAGATCAACTATTAAATTTGTGGGGTCTATCATTCACTTATGTAGAGTCCACATAAACTCCACAAATATAGTGGTCGATTTGTGAAATGTAAAATTTATTTAAATTTTGATTCATCTTTGAATGGTGGTCATGTACTTACACTTCTCATATTTAGTCATTGGAATTTTGATGCAGTTGACTTTAGAAAGACTTGTGACTTTTATTCATTTTCACCCATCTTGATTACTATAATTAATTTCACCCCTTCTTAATTTAACATGATGTTGAGAGAACTTATATAAGACTTATTTGTGTTTTCAAGGATAGTTCAATCGGCTGTGAACCACTAGTTTGAATCTCTTTTTTCTCTTCCCTTGTGTGGACATGTCAAAATATATATATATATATATAAGAGTTATTTGCACGAGTGTTAATTGCTGGAAATCCAGTCTCTCAGGGCTCTTTTCTTGTCTTTCTAGTGTGTGTATATATATATATATATAGTTCTTTTATTAATGCAATATATCATATATGTGGGTTTGAATATTTTGATTTGAGAAAATGGTCACCTTTTTTTTTTTTTTTTAATTTTTTTTTATTGGTATTGGGCCATTGCCATGCTGATCAATCCATCTTCATCCCCTCACCACCAATCAAAAATGAAGATTTTGTGGGTTTGATTGATTTTTTTTTTTTTGTTGTGTTCTATTCAATATGGCAAAGGGATGGACGAAGACACGCTGCCAAACAGTAAACTCTTTATATTTTGTTTTCTATCTCTTTTTTTTTTTTACTCTTCAATAACTCATGTAGTCTAAGATAATCCTAACAAATGATATGAGAGTTGTTGGTTGAAACAACTGGAATTAGAAAGATTTAGAAATTTGGATGTGAAGTTTTCTAGCTAAAATTTAACTAAAAAAATGGCTAGTTCAATGGAAACGTTCTAAAAAGAACTAGTACAAAAGATACAAGACTCTTATATGGAATTATAGATCAACTTGATTCACCATGAAACTCAAGTTATTCCCATCACTCTTGTTTATTAATAGATCAAAAACACGTGGTTTATGATTTCTATAGCACGTACCTAGAACTTGAGAGAATATATTAATGATGAACATATCTCACATGTATGGTATTTTCCTCAAGTTCTTGCAAGGATTTCATCAATGGAAGAGCTTGCGTCTCTCATCTCCCTCATAATAACATTCTAGCTTGTTTTCTCTTTGAAATATTGCTCAATAATGCTTTAAAGCATGTTTGAGATTGTATTTAAAAAAAAAAAAAAAAAAAAAAATAGGGCTTTTAAGTCAAAAAAACTCTCTTTTTGGCAAAAATTTCATTTTTAAATTTTTGTCAAAAGTGCGTTTTGACAATTTTTAAGCTTTTGGGACCCTTAAAAGTGTTTTCAATTTTTTTACAAACGAATACTTTTTCTTCAAATGAATTTTTTTAGTGTTAAAATTTACTTTTAGGTCCTTCAAAGACACATCCAAACAGACTCTTAGTCATTTAGAAAAAAATAAGTGTATGAGTTCGTGAGAGAAAAATGATTTGCATAGTACTCCTGAAAAAAGTTAGAAAAAAAATGCTAGACTTACAAACAAATTATAAAAAAAACTTTTACAACATGATGTAGCTCAATATGATTGAGTTTCTCAAAAGTTAAATTTATCTCATTTTCAATTATGTTGTAAATGTTTTTTTGTAAAATTTGTTTGTAAGCTTAGCGTTCCTTAAAAAAACTTAAGGGCGTATTTGGCAAAGGCTTTCGGCCTTTTAATTGTAGGAGAAATTGATTGATGTTGAAAAAAGTAAGAATGTTAGGTATAGAAAAGTGAAAATTTTTGTTTTGAAGTAATTTTTTATTTAAATAATAATAAAAAATAATTGATATGACTCCTGAATATGGGAATCATCATGCTTATTTGTATTATCTCCATTTGTGTTCCATCCATGCCGTGATGGGATGGGTGGTTAAATTATGACTCTTGATTGAATTATGTGGCATTCGAATGGACTTATAAGAGCACTAGCAGCAGCTTTTCAACCATTTTCCCTAAATTTAGGGAATAAAACTACTTTTTTCTTTTCTATAAAAAAAAACTTCATAATAGATTTCCTTATTTTTCCCTATAATAATTAAATATTATTTCTTTTTATCATTACAACCAATGAAAGAGGAGAAATGAGAGAGAATTGTTGGGACATGTGAATGATGAGTGAGGAGACAAAATCATTTTTTTATAATTTAATAATGCATTAGGCACTTACAGTAATCTTTTTTTTTTTTTTTTTGAGAAGACACTTACAGTAATTGAAAAATACTGTAGATGCTATTTAATGTTGGTTATATTTAGGGCTTCTGATGTTGGTGTTTTTTTTGTGATTTTTTTGAAATTTTCTCATAAACATAAGAAAGTGAATGAGTTATAAGAAGTTTGTTACTAGTTCTAATGCTTGACTTTGAAAAGAGGAGCTGAACGGTCTTCCAACAGAACATAGATTTGTTTTAAGGTCTTGTTTGGACGATGTTTTGAACGCAATTCAAAACAAGGCATTTTTTACTATGTGTCGAACATTGTTCTTGGGTGTACGATTGTTAAGATACCATTTAGACACGTATTGGTCGTGCTTCAGATGATGCAATTTGGAATTGAAATTCTATATGTTATTAGGCGGTTCTAATAATTTTCTGTGAAATTTGCAACATGTTTAACACAAAGTTACCTATCCATTCTAAATGATTGATGAGGTCATTTTGCCGATCTTGATGGTGTTTTCATGAAGAGTAATGCTAAAAGAAAGATTTATGTCTCATTTTTGTCATTTCAAAATTGATATAATTCTTAAAATTATTATTAAATTTGTTATAAATTAGTATTGAATTTTGATTAAATAATAATTTTAAAAATCACATTAATTTCGAGAGAGTTCAAAAAAATGTACACAAGGGTGAGATTTAGCATTACTTATACGACTACTTGGGATAAGTCTCTTAACACTATTTTCATTACTTTTTTTTTTTTTTTTTTCATGTCTTAGAATTCCATGCGTATAGCACTCTCACTTGAAGTAGAGCTTTAAAATTTAAAGCTTATTACTATTAACTATTATATATATTTCTCACTCTATCCGAAATTCTATACGCATGAGAAAAAATTTTGAGCGAACAAACAATGATATGGCTTGGCCTATTTATAGGTATAGTTTTCAAACACAGTTGGGATTTAGATATAAGGTATTAGTTCTTGTGTTGGCTAATTCGGTGTTTAAGACGGAAATTCCAAAGCACCTAAACCCATCTACAGTTGGAATTTACCGTTTGGACACGAAAATCAGAGAGCAACAATTCTTCACCAACGCAGGCTGTTCAGACAGAAGATCCAGCAAGCAGAATTTCCCTCCCGCAAGGCTGTTTGGACAGGTTGCTATGTTGTTCGGACACATTTTCTAGTAAGTCGTCGAATTTGTTTTTCGAGTTGTTGTTCGAAGAGGCTCTTCCCCGTCTGGACACCACGCGTCTGATATTGTTTTTAAATATGAGTAAAGTGTGTGACGTGTCTAGGGTTGTAAGGACTCATATATATTCATTTCTATTGCTAGAGGGAGACACAAAATTCTACAACAGAATTCGTGAGAGGCTGTGCTTAGAAAGAACATTTGTGTGAGCTTAATCGTTCTTCTTAGAGGATTGTTGTTAGTTTTATTGTGTGTTTCATTGAGAAGTTTATCAAAAGGGTCCGGTAAAGGAGAATCACGTTGAAGGAGGACATCTGTGTGAGCTTAATCGTTCCTCTTAGAGGATTGTTAGTTTTATTGTGTGCTTCATTGAGAAATCTATCGGAAGGGTCTCCGTAAAGGAGAATCACTTTGAAGGAGATTGTGAACGAAGAGATGAGTTGGAGGCTTGTCGATCTTACAGAGTTAAGATCTTTTGCATCGGGTTGTAAGTTTTCCTAGTGTTTGTAATTTCTAAACATCTTTCTGATAGTGATTTATTGGGTTTAACTGCCTCGAAAATATTTTACTTTTAGCACGTTTTCTAAAAAGTTTCATCTTCGTCATCAAAATCTTTATATTTGATTTTACATATTTTAGTGATTGATTACTCATAGTTAAATATTTGTTAATTCTGCATATTGTGTGATATTTACCTGCAAAGCGTTTTTTTTGTAAGAAAACTAGGCAGCGGAGGAAATCTTCTACGCCTGCTCATGAACTAGAAGCTTTTAGAAAGATTATAAAAACAAGAGGGTTGCTACACTTTCAAACAAATCCTTACAAACAATCCTTACAAGCACATGCGGCAAGAAAGAAGACAAAATAAATATATATATATATATATATATTTTATATATATATATGTATTTTATATATCATTTTTTTTTTTTTTTTTTGCCACATGTGTTTGTAAGGATTTGTTTGTAAAAATTCTTGGTAAGTCTAGTATTTTTCTAAAAACAATGATGCACTAGGCGTTCAACCATTTAGAGTTTTGAGAAATTTTTATCATTATTTTAAAGTCCACTAGTTGGACTAACTTCATTCTTCATATGTATATGTATAATGTATTGCACCCTCTCACAATTATAAGCTTGAAGGTTCTAGTGTCCACGTGAATGCAATTGCACACCAAGAGTAGTTGTAATATAATATAATATGAATGCAACTGCGCACCAGGGTAGTTGTAATATAATATACACACAGTATATCACTAATACCTCATAATCCTAAGTGAAATCATGCATAATATAAATTAAAGTCTAAAATAAATTCCATATAAAATCAAGACCTATAAATTAAATTTCACCCATCAATGCGACACACAGAGTATATCACTAGTACCTCATAATCCTAAGTGAAATCATGCATAATATAAATTAAAGTCTAAATTAAATTCTGTATAAAATCAAGACCTATAAATTAAATTTCACCGATCAATGCGACCCAAAAGGCTGGGCACTAAGGGAGGAAGGATGGAACACATGAGGGTGTGTTGAGTTTTTGTTATTGTATTTTTATTATTTTTAAATAGAATGTATTATCTCTAGATCTGTTTTTAGTAGCGATCTATGAGGTGAAGTTTTATTTGTTTTCTTAAGTTTTATTTTCACGAATCCTTAAGAATAATGGACTTAGTTTCTGGCCGGTCTTTTGTTTTCTTATGATTTCTTTTCTAGGAGCAAACCATACACTAATGACGGATGAGTTATTAGGCATAAAGAAGAATTATCACTATAGTAGAGGCAGCGAAGGGAATTGCGATTGATAAAGCACTAGTAGCAAAGATAAAAAAATCCAGAAATCAATGACCTGGCAGAGGATAGAAACGTGATTTGTCGAATTTGCTGTAGATTTGAAATTGATTGGGATGGTATTTTTGAGTAGATATTGTCTTACAATAGACCAAGAGGTTATTGTGTATGTTATAGATAATCTTTGAGATATGAAGATTTCAAAATTTATCTTTGGTATTATATGGAGTATTTTGTCCAATTTAATTGTTCTATCAATGAAGAGATAATTGGTTAAAAAAAGAAAAACTCTTAAATTAGAGATTAAAATTTGAATCACTACAATGGATCTAATGAAGTGGAGGATACGCTGGCACTATTGAAGGGGAAAAAAAAAATAAAGGAAAAATAAAAGCAAGAAAAAAAAAAAAAGGGATTGGAGGGTTGGGGAGAACACCATCCCTCCTCTCCCAAAACAACTGCATGTGAATATATTCTCATAATATCACAATATATTCTAACACTCAGAAAAAGAAGGTACAAAGAGAGGAGGTGGAGCTTTTATCCCTAAATTGAGAGAGAGAGAGAGAGAGAGAGCCCATGTATATACTTTTAAAATAATCACTTTCTGTATTCAATCATTAAGTTCTTAAACTGTGAATACCGAGAGAATCTTTCTGCAAACTAAACATTAACCTTAATGATTTAATATCAACAGCATTATCCATATAATAACGATTGTAATATGAAGTGCAGATGAATTTTTTGGAACTCTTTTTACATATTTTTCTGACATAGTTGTTTTCCTTATACTCGACAAAGATTTCAGAACTGGCTCTACGTTGAATAGCCAATGCTTCTTGTTTTCAAATTCAATGAATATCAAGAAAAAAAAAAAAACCAGAGTCCCATATTAACATTCAGTCGGTCATGGAAAGTTTGAAGACTTTACCGATTCTAGATTGGTGACTTCTAGAATGGGTGACTTTTGATAAGATTCGAAACTCGATAAGAATTCAATATGGAATTAGTGTATTAATATTGAAGAATCTGATACATCTAATTAAATAAACGACGTTAGGATTGACTTATATATCATATACTCATACCACAATGGCACGACCTGAACATGATATGCAACATTTAGGCTAACATTTTTGTACATAATCTGTAAACTTAACACGAAATTAATGTATTAGAGTTGACAATATTTAACCTATTTAATTAAAGAAAAATGCTAACTTTTTTATTGTGTTCTCAAAGTTTTACCTAAATATTATTTTCTAAAAAAGTAAAAAGATGTTCTCTTTGTTCTTCTCGTCCTAAGTGAATATTATTTTCTATAAAGTAAAAAAAAAATTGACCTTATTTCTCTCCCCTAATTTTTAATAAAAAACACCATATATATATATATATATATATAAGCAAGATAACATAAAAAAAAAAAACAAAAACACCTCACATTTCCTATAATTGATCGTCAAGTCTTTATTAGCACCTCAACACAATTCAAACCTATTCATCCAATCATCAATTGCCATCCTAGCCGACAGACCGAGGCCACTTGTCCAAAAAGTGGGACGGGAAATATGTACATGAGACCCCACCCCACCAAATGCGCAAAACCACTTGACGGTTGACAAACTAAATCCAAGACTACAAAACCAGCAGTTCACTGCTGTTTTTTCTAAGAATGGTCCAACCCTCCAATTAATTAATAAACCCTCCTCCATTATCAAAATGGAAAATGCTAAACGCCTAATTATTTTGTTTAATTTGAGGTTAATTTTTGTCTTATTTTTTAATTTAAAAAATAACAAAATAAAAAGTAAAAGAAATTTTTAAATCAATAATTTTTATTTTTTTCTTCTTTTATTTTGTATTTTTTTAAAAAATAAAAATTATATTTTTATTCATAATAATGACCAATTTTTTAAAAAATTGGTCCTCATTATGAATAAAAATACAATATTTTTAATTTTAAAATACCAAATAAAAGAAGAAATTAAAAAAAAAAAAAGTTAGCTAAAAAATTGGTCATTATTATGAATAAAAATACCATTTTTTTTTTTTAAATACCAAATAAAAGAAGAAATTAAAAAGAAAAAAAAAAAAAGTTAGCTTAATTGGGTCCATTAGAAAAGTCAAAACTATTCAAGAATCAAAACCACAGCAAAACCCATCACCCACTGAAACCAAAAACACTGGAATCAAACTCAGCCGATCAAACCACTCTCTGCTGCTTTTTCGCAACCTTTTACCCTGTTGATCTTCGCCATACTCACAACATAGCCCATTGTTTCCGAAAAGCCACTCCTTTTCGAACACCCATTATCCTAAAACCTATATTAACACCATTAAAACCTGCAAAAAACCTTATCAATTATCTAAACCTTAATCTGCTTAGAGAAGAAAATCTAAACGTTAATTTAGTTTCATGGAAGCTGCTAATCACGTCGGCTCAGGGGCTAACCCCTGTCCGGCTCCCGCGCCGGTCCGCCCCATCGCCTCGATCGGCACGCTGGGGCGCCACTTGGCCCGGCGGCTCGTGGAGATCGGCGCGAGGGACGTGTTCTCCGTGCCCGGCGACTTCAACCTTACGCTTCTGGACCACCTGATTGCCGAGCCGGAGCTGAACCTGGTCGGCTGCTGCAACGAGCTCAACGCTGGGTACGCCGCCGACGGTTATGCGCGCGCCAAGGGCGTTGGCGCCTGCGTGGTCACCTTCACGGTCGGCGGGCTCAGCGTTATCAACGCTATTGCTGGCGCTTACAGTGAGAACTTGCCGGTGATTTGTATAGTTGGTGGGCCCAACTCCAACGACTACGGAACTAACCGGATCCTCCATCACACGATCGGGTTGCCCGATTTCACTCAAGAGCTCAGGTGCTTTCAAACAGTCACCTGTACTCAGGTAACTTAGAAAGAAAGAAAGAAAGATAATCCATACGATCTGTGTCTGTTTGGGTGATATTCGACCATATTCATGTGTGATTAATAGTTGGTATTAAAATATTAATTAAATAATTTCTTTTAGTTTAAGCTTTTTCGTTTCAGTGATAATTTATTATGTAATGAGAATAAATGTCCTGAATTTGATCCTCTCTACTTTAATTCACTCCATTTTTTCAGTAAAATAAATGGAGTAAAATATTTTACTTTCGTAAATCTAAGCTTTTGGATAAGTCAGTGATTTGAGACGTGGCTTTAATTTAGGAAGATTTGGGTTGATATTGAAGTGCAATGGGTGATGTTTTATGTGATGGGTAATGTGGCAGGCAGTGGTGAATAACTTGGACGATGCGCACGAGCAGATCGACACGGCAATTTCGATTGCCTTGAAGGAAAGCAAGCCGGTTTACATTAGTATCAGTTGTAATTTGCCGGGCATTCCTCATTCGACTTTCGCCAGGGAGCCCGTTCCCTTCTCTCTAGCGCCAAAGTATGGATTCTATCTCACTATTTAGATTTTGGGTTTTGAACTGATTTGAATTTGATTTTTATGGTTCATCCAGAATTTATGGCTTCCAATAATTAACGATGTTCTTATGATTTGATTTACTGATTAATGAGTGTGATATGTGTGGTGGTAAAGTGCAAAGAAAGGATAGTTTTGATAATGATGTAGCATGGACACATTTGAAGTAAGCTGTAAATATCTTGATGACATTATGGAGAGGAGGAAGAAGCTTGGTGTTTGTCAGTTTATAGTTAACTTCCTATTTACAGAAATACGTGAACAATTTGATGACAATAATATTTCTTGACTAGAAAATTTTGGACATAAAGCATTCTTTTTTTTTTTTTTTTTGTTTTTGTTTAAGTAACTCAGAAAGCATTCTTATTGAGCCCTGTTTATTTGCTTTGTACCTCTACATTATTTGTAAACTGTAGTCGATCATTCCCATTTCATTACTCCTGGACACATTGAATATATGGAGTAGCTATTTACTTTCTAGCCAAATAGATACTGATGAATTCAATTTGAAACAATGTGATCATGTTGGCCAATTTTGGTCAGTTCTGTATTGATTCTGTCTAATGGAACTATAACTTCCTGGGTTTTCTGTGCCTATCACTGTTTATCACCTTTTAAAGGGGGGAAAGCTCAGGGATAGATTTCGGCATCTTTTTGAGAATCACGAGTCTAACGTGCTACAATTAAAATTTTCCTTCTTGATATATATCTCTTTTAGATTGGGCTGTAATGTTTGTTCCTAATTTTTCTTCCTCTAATCTTGTACATCTTGTTAGCTTCTTAAATTTTTGATCCCATTAGGGTGGTCGCTTCTCTTGTGTACTTTTTCTGTACGTGAGCTTTGCTTCTCCTCTTAATAAAAATTTTTATTCATAAAAAAGGCTCAGGGATAGGATTTTAGCTACTTTGAATCATTAAATTTTCGATATATCAGTGAATGGACTTACCATCGTTTTCATGCAGGGCCAGCAATCAATTAGGATTAGAAGCTGCTGTTGAAGCGACTGTTGAGTTTCTGCATAAAGCTGTGAAACCTGTCCTTGTGGGTGGGCCAAAGTTAAGGGTAGCAAAGGCACAGAAGGCCTTTGTAGAGCTTGCAGATGCCAGTGGGTATCCGATAGCTGTTATGCCTTCAGCTAAGGGACTAGTACCGGAGCACCATCCACACTTCATCGGTACATATTGGGGTGCCGTCAGCACCAGCTTCGTTGGGGAGATTGTGGAGTCTGCTGATGCCTATGTTTTTGTCGGACCCATCTTCAATGATTACAGCTCTGTTGGTTACTCCTTGCTGATCAAGAAGGAGAAAGCAATTATAGTTCAGCCTGATCGTGTGACTATAGCCAATGGCCCCTCTTTTGGCTGGGTTTTCATGGCTGATTTCTTAAGTGCGTTGGCTAAAAAGCTCAAGCACAATAGCACAGCTCTTGAGAATTACCGCCGGATCTTTGTTCCACCAGGCATCCCTCTAAGATGCGAGAAAGAAGAGGCTCTTAGAGTTAATGTTCTCTTCAAGCATATTCAGGTGAGTGACAAGAATCACTATAAAAAACTACCCTTTTTTTGTCCTAGATTGTTGAGCTTTATGAACGCATGCTCATTCATACTATGTGTTCTCCCTGAAAGAGTTCTCCTTGTCAAATGTCTGATATGGGTGGGAACCTATGGTTTAGTATACATATGCCTGGCTTGTTGCCTTCATTTTTTGTTCCCCTTTATTTGGGATTGTGAGATTGTGTCTTCTCCAAAATGGGAACCTTCTTTCATTTCTTCTTTTTCTGTACCATCCTCAGAGAGAAAGTATTAAGTCTTTATTATGGAATTTTGGGTTGGTAATCAAAAGTGATACCCAATTCACTTGTTAATCAAACAGGAGATGCTAGGTGGAGACACTGCAGTAATTGCTGAAACAGGAGACTCATGGTTCAACTGTCAGAAGCTCCGCCTCCCTGAGAACTGTGGGTAAGCTTGGTCTTCATTAAACTCATTGCTTTATAATCGAATACAAGATTTTATCCATCAGCAGGTTGCTGATGTTTTATCTCAATTGCATTTAGGTATGAATTCCAGATGCAGTATGGATCTATTGGCTGGTCAGTAGGTGCCACTCTTGGATACGCTCAGGCTGCCAAAGATAAGCGTGTGATTGCTTGCATTGGTGATGGTAGCTTCCAGGTTAGTGATAAATTAATATGAAATTTTTATGATGGTGCCCAGGGACCCTTTTTCTTGTTCCTGTCCCTGTCCCTATCCCTACCAAGCAAAACTTCTTCCATCCCTGCTTTGGGGAGTTGTGGGATCCCTGTCCCTGCCCTGTCGTCGTGTTATTGCTTAACCTTGCTATGGAATTTAGAGCATAGTGATTAAACAGTTTTCCCTTTATTCAGGTTACAGCTCAGGACATTTCAACAATGATTCGATGTGGACAAAGGACCATTATATTTCTAATCAATAATGGAGGCTATACAATTGAAGTAGAGATTCATGATGGCCCGTACAATGTGATTAAGAACTGGGACTACACTGGCCTTGTTGATGCCATCCACAATGGTGAAGGCAAATGCTGGACTGCCAAGGTTAGCATTCATGAATAGAGTTCTAACATACTAATTACAATTAAGAACAAATGGGCTTCATAATTTTTCATTTTATTTCACATTTGCGCTCCCTTTCTGAACTTACCCATTGCAACATTCTTCTTAGTTTGTGAATAATGTCCAAAATTTTACCATTTATTTAACACCAAGTATTGCCTCACCAATTATCAACCGTTTGTTTCTGATCAATGAGTATATATTGTTGTATTCCATAAAAAGCCTCTGGCCACAGACATACTATATTTGGTTTTTTCTTTGCCATTATAACTTGTTCTCTTCTCTCACATTTCATTCTTAGTATTATTACTTTTCTTTTTAACTGATTGTGTTACTTGAAAAGTATTATTGTGTTCTGCGTCTTGGCATCCGTTTCCTGCTATTATCCCAGTTAACTTCGAAATCACATGATTCACAAATGCAAATCTGAATGGATCAGTCTGAACCTTGTATGTCATAAGGCCATAAAAACCAAACAAGATTGACTTATCCCAAAGGACACAAAATACCCCAGTCAGATTCAAAATGATTGGATGGCATTCACTTGTGGTTTCCCATCTCTGAAGATGCATTGCTGAATGTTTCTATGATAGCTAGCAATCTACCAGGTTTCTCCTGAAGTGTATTGATGGATTCATTTGGCAAAATGCAGGTACGTAAAGAGGATGAACTGACGGAAGCAATTGCAACAGCAACAGGAGCACAAAAGGATTCTTTATGTTTCATTGAAGTATTTGTGCATAAGGATGACACCAGCAAAGAGCTGCTGGAATGGGGATCCCGAGTTGCTGCTGCTAATGGCCGCCCTCCAAATCCTCAATAACAGATTGGCGGAAGAAGAGTTCTTTCTGCAGATTTGAAATCGGTCTCCTGAGCTCTAATTCTGGAAAGTCTTCTAGCAGTAGCAAATAAGAGAAGATACGGTTTGCTTAAATTTTTAAGAGATTTCTACTTATCCTGTTGCTGCATCCTTCTTTCTATTGTAAAGAACTTTAATTGCTGCATTGTATATCAGTACTGAACCATCTGGAGCTGTTTGTATGTGGCTGAGCCTAACAACTTTGATGAAGAATAAGCAACTTTGATTGTGGTGGTAGATGGTAAACTTCAATCTAGTGGTGACTCCCATCTCTCTTAACTTGCCCACTGCATTTTGGATTTTAGTGGCATCTGGTACTAGGAAACTTATCTGGCATTTCGTTCAACCTACCTCTACATATACATACATGCTTTTCTCGGTTTGTGTATTATTGCTAGTATTATTCAGGATTGACAATTTTTGATACAACCTATGAACCTCATACGAAATTAGCGAGTTAGAATTTGGGTCAAAGTGGGGCGACTTGCTTTAACATGTTTAATAAACCGGTTAATCTGTTTGACCTGTATTAAAATCTCCTCCTCTTAAAAAAATTTAGAAAAACCCTAAAACTACAAAAAAGGTAAGCAAGTAAAAGTCTAAACCTAGAGCTATACATGTGCTGTTTTAGATTGGACCCAACTCCTCAAATTATGGGATCGAAAGGATTACAACTTTGTGGTTGAATCACGGAGGGTGCGGCCTATAAGTCAAATTACAATGTCTTAGTACATATAAGGGCATAGTATTTTGTCATTGAATATTTATAGATAAGTAAAGCTATCAAAGTAGAAAGGACAACCATCGGGTTAGTGTTAATAGAGTGGGTCACCATAAATGTTGGCGTTAGGGTGTGGTGGTATTTTACGATTTTAGCATCCTATATAGATTAAATATAATCTTAACTATGTGTATATAAGCTATTAGACACAATTCTTGTGGAAAAGTATTATGCTCTTGGAAGTTCTCAACCTAAAATTCTCAACTCATCTCATTAGTCATGTGCTGTTAGGCGCAACTGAGATTCTTCCAAGAATCTTGTCAAAAACCTTTAAGCTCTTAACCCAGTGGGCAGCTCCTCGGCTTGACTAGCCAATAAATCAATTACAGGGAAAGTAGCTTAGCCAACCGATTATGTGAAAGCCCGAGTTTGAATTTCATCAACAACTTGAAAACTTGTCCTCGTTCGGTTCTTACTTTTTTTTATTTTTAACAATACGTTTATAAAATAGCATGTCAAACCCGTCAAACATGTCATGTTTTGGTCAACTCAACACGACCTATTTATTAAAGGGGTTATGCAAGTCCGGGTCGTGTTGTACTAACCCGGCCAAGACGACTTGTTTATCAAACATGTCATGTTTTGTCACCCGTTTATTTAAATGGATCTTTTTAGGTTGAGAGGCTTGATTAGTTTAAATAAATATGTCGTGTCAGGGTTGACCCTTAACAGGTTGGTGAGTCAATACAAACCCGACAAGCCAACCTAGATTGGCGGCCCTACTTGAGAACTTCATTCTAGTCTGCACTTGTCCACTAGCTATAGGGAAAAAGTGGTAGGTGGATGAGTGTAAATATGGTGATAAAATGAGGAGATTTGACTATGCTTTCACATGAATGGCGAATGACTCAATAAAGAAAATATCAATAACCCTAATATAAAATGGATAATGTTATTTAGTCAAATTTTTATAAGACTGTTATACAACTTGATAACATGACAATGAAAATTGGTCACTCGATTAGCATTTGCAAAAAAAAATAAAATTAAGGGTTAATTTTTATTGCTACATCATTTTAGTTTTATGTCAGTCCTATACCATGAATATGAAAAAGAATGCGGGCTGAAATTGGATCTGGTGCGGATAGGGGTGCAAAAGCGGTTACGGTTAGCGGTTAGTGGCAATAACCGCTAACCGTAACCACCTTAGCGGTTAGTAGATTTTACTAACCGCAACCGCTAACCGCCTAGCGGTTAACGGTTAGCGGTTAACCGCCGGTTAGCGGCTAGCGAAATAGATAACCGCCCGCTAACCGCTTTTTTAAAATTGAGCTTTTTTTTTTGGGCTTTTTGGGCTTTCTTTAGGGCTTTTTGGGCTTTTTTTACCCTCATTTTTTTTTTCTTGGATTTTTAATATCTTCTTGGGCCCAATTGCTATAAAAAGAGCCTATATTGAAAAATAAAATATATTTGACCCAAAATTTACATTTACTTGTACTTTAAAAAATTTTCCTTAAATATTAAATCATAACCGTTAATTATTTAAATTCTTATCATATTTACTTATAATCTTTTTTCTTTGAATTGAACTTAATATCTAATGGTAAATGGTAATGTTCAAACTCCTAAATCCTAAATTCCTAAAGTATCTAATAATGCTTTAATTAAATTGTAGACTTGTAGTTATAAGTAATATATTGTTTAATTCAATTGAATCAATGTGATTATCATTGTACATGAATCATATGATTAACTTGTAGACTTATGACTTATGAGTTATGTCATATTATATATGTATTATTTATTATTATATAATCATATGATTTAATGATCAAGTCATCATGTAATATAATCGTATCAATTATAGTGATAATATATAAATTACTAGAATTATAATGATAATACATTAATACTTAAATTGTGTTTATAAGTAACACATTGGTCATTGTTTAATCCAATGTCAATTACTTAATTTGATATTATACGAATCATATCATCATTGTACATTAATAATATGATTCACTTGAAGTCTTGAATAAAGTATTTGAATTGTCATTGAATCATATGATTAAGTATTGATATTATATATTTATATTATTCATATACATATGTAGACTTATATAGACTTATAACATATATAACATACATTGGAAATAAGTCTCTAGATATTTAATTGTTGTATTAGTATGAATTGGTATACTTATGAGTTATGTCATATTATATATGTATAATTTGTTATTATATAATCAAATGATTTAATGATTAATCTCATATGATATAATCATATAAATTATAGTGATAATATATTAATACTCAAATTGTGATTTAATGACGAAGTGATTATGTTATATGTATAAATATTTTTATAATTATAATTATAAAAATATATTATATAAAAAGGCGGTTAGCGGTTAGCGGTTACGGTTAGTAGACCCAATAACCGCTAACCGCTAGGCGGTTATAGCGGTTAGGCGGTTAGCGGTTAATGCGGTTAGACGGTTAAGCGGTTAGGCGGTTGGCGGTTATAGCGGTTAGCGGTTAGCGGGCGGTTTTTAACCGCCCCCTTTGCACCTCTAGGTGCGGACAACACAAAAATCTGAGAGTAAACTTGGCCTTTGGAACCGTTGATGAAACTGATGATGATCCTATATGGCAAGAGAGAAATTATGTGAGCTTAGATGAGCTAGGTTGCTAGTCGGTGGACAGCGGTACAGGAATGGTGTCAAAAGTGGCCGGAGGATCGCTGTGGGAGGTAGTGGAGTAACAAGATCAGTCATTTTGGAGTAACAAACTTCGAAAGCAAAAGTCTATATTACAAGATAAAACCATAAAGGGACAGGGAAATAAAAACCCAAATAAAACAACAAAAACATAAAAACAAAACAAATAACAGAAACACAATAATAGAACCCATCAACAACAACAACAATACCTACCGAGAGAACAGGTGTGTGATAGGCACACGCTAGCGCACCAAACATTCCCTTTTCCCTCCATTTTATCCTTTTAAGATTATATATATATATATATATATATATATATATATATATATAATTTTTCCCCTTTTTTTTTTTTTTTTTCATCTTCTAAGCCAAAAGGGTAAAATAAAAAGGAAATAGTTGTCACTTTTTTAGGCAGTGGAAAGGAACAAAGTAAAGTCTTTATAAGAAGCAATCCTGAGATGCATTGAACGTACACGCTCATCAATCCCCCTCTCTCCTTCCTTTCTATTGAGCCATGGCTTTTTGCTCCTCTCTTGTGTCACCGAAACTACCATTCATCAAACTCTTCCTCTTATTAGCCACCATCATGAGGGGCGGGGTTGGGCAGTCCTACACATCAGTCTTTATCTTCGGAGACTCACTCGCCGACACCGGAAATATATTCTTCCTCGATCCATCTTTCCACTCTCTCTTCCCTCCGTACGGGGAGGCCTACTTCCACCACCCCACCGGACGCTGCTGCAATGGCCGTATAATCACAGACTTCATTGGTAGGCATGCATTCATGTGCTGGTTTAGTCTTTTCCATTGTACATATATACCATATATATCAATATTGTTCATGTTCTTTATATATCTCCTTCAATGGGCAGCTGAATCTCTAGGATTCCCATTGGTACGGCCATATCTTGGGATGACTAACATTACAAGTATTGAAGAGGGTGTGAATTTTGCTGTTGTGGGAGCAACAGCATTGGACGCAGCTTTCTTTGAGGAAAGGGGAATTGATAACTTGGTTACAAACTGCTCTCTAAGAGTTCAGTTGGATTGGTTCAAGCAAATTCTTCCATCTCTCTGCAACACATCTTCAAGTAAGTTTCTTTTTTCTTCTTCCACCCCTCCCTTTTCTATAATCGTCTCCAGCTTCACCGAGTCATCGTTGGAGTTGATTAAAATAGGAGAAACTTTACAAAACTTTTCTAAATTTTCACTTGTTTTGATATCATTCCTCAAAGTTTAAAAATGCATGAGGACATTAAATTTTCAATTTCTTTTAATTACTTTCATTCGGTTAAGATTTTATGTTAAATTTTGTCAAAATTTTCAAAAATAATACCACAGTATTTTTTTTTTTTATTTTTTAAAAAATGAATCTTTACAATTTAGGGAAACATCACTTCTCGTGAATTGTCATCACTTCTACAATGTCCCCCATAAAGTTCAATTTCTCTCAATTTAGTGTATCCATCTTTCAATTTTCTGCAATCTCACACATCCGTTAACTTTTCCCAAAATAGCCCAATTTGTTTTAGGGAAAAAAAAGAAAAAGAAAATTGCAAAGATTAAGGCGTTGAGGTTCGAATTTAACGGTATTTGCAAAAATACCCATACCTCATCATTTTTATAATCATACTCTTAAACTTTTAAAAGTGTCAATTTAGGATTACTATCTTTCAGAAATTTGCAATATTAACCATCCCGTTAAAATTTATAGTTGAATCTTAATAGAAGAAGTGAAATCTCCAAAACACCCTTAAGATAAAAAACCCTTAAGATGTTTATAAAATTACAAAAATATATTAAATTTGGACGGTGGGGATTTCACTTTCTCAGTTTGCAAACTTTGGACATATGATAATCCTAAATTTACACTTTTTAAAATTTAAGAATATGATTATAATAGTGACAAAAAATCCAAGATGGTATCTTAAAATATTTTAAATATTATCTACAAAAAGGGTTTAGACAGTAGAAACTTCAAACACTTCATCAAGTTTGACAGGGGCATAGTCTTACTGAGTTCCCATCAAGATATTAGGGAGACCAAAAATAGATAATACCAATAAAATTGAAAATTTCAATTTAGAAAGTCGAATTCTCACTCCAACTCATTATCTTGTTATGCCTTATTGACTGCACGGACTTGGTGGTAATTAATATTTAAAGAGAAGACCAACCCCCACCCCGTGCGACGGAATGGCCGGTGGGCCGGTAGGTCCGTGGGCCTTCTTTTACTTTAATTTCAACGACGCCAACTGAAGGTCAAGCAACAATAAAACGAAGGTCCGGTTGTCCAACGATTTTGACATGGATGGTGCATGTGATTGATTTCAAATTTTCAAGCGAGTGGAAAATTCAATTAAGAGAAGAAAAAAAAAAAAGTATACTCTATTACACGTGTTTTTTGGTTTTTTATTTTTTTATTTTATTTTTGTTTTTGTATTTTTCACCCAATAAGATTTTATTTTTTATTTTTTAAATGAGGGGAGCAAACTGAAACCAAAACTTCAAAATAGAGTATGAGTTGTAATTTGTTAAAATTAATGAGGTAAATTTACAAGGATTTATTTGGAACAGGATCCTCTCCAGTCCATTTTGGACTGGAGAAAATCCAGTTCATAGCTAGAATTTGAAATCCTAGAACAAAAAATGAGACATCTGTCTACTAACAAAAAAATACTAATAAAATATTATTTTCATACTAAAAAAATATAAAATAAAAAGATAAAAAAATAAAGGATGGTTGGTCACCCCATTTGGGGTGGCTGGACCACCCCAGTTGGGAGCTGGGGTGGCTTCGAAGCCACCCTAGACCAAAAAAATTTTGTTTGGCCCTTGGGGTAGCGGACTACCCCTTATTATTTTATTTTATTTTTTAAAGATAAAATACTATTTTATTATTATTTTGTGTTAATGGACAGATATCTCATTTGTGGTTCTAGGATTTCCAAGAAGAAATTCTAGCCATAAATTGGAGATGATCATATTCCGATTTCTTTTGCATATGAATTAATGCATGATCTTGGTTATTAATGTAAGCACTTAATTGGTTATATTATTTATAATGTAATGATGATTTACAGAATGCAATGAGAAGTTTGAAAGATCTCTATTTCACATGGGAGAGATCGGAGGCAACGACTACAATTATCCATTCTTTCTGCTAAGAAGCATAGAAGAGATTAAGACATTCGTGCCTCTAGTGATTACAGCAATGGCTTCAGCCATTAAGGTAACAATTTATGGTTAATTTATGGATCCCATCAAATATCTGGCCTAACCCACATATATGCAGGGGCGAAATTAATAAAATTTTGGTTGGGGTGACTGAAACTAAAAACAAGAATTTATTTCTTGTAAATTCTCATGCATTTTCAATATGGTAGAGTTGACGCTCTTGGCACTCAGCCGCATTGATCTACCATTTACAAACGAAAAACCCCTACCGTTAGGGAATATTGATAAATCAAATGAATATTTCTTTTATAGATGTTAAATCGTTGTAAAGGACACAAATACCCTCAAATATAAACATTAAAAACTTAGAAAAATTAAATTAAAACAAGAATTAAATAAAATCTAAAAAAAAAACTTAAACTAGACTTAGGGGGTGGTGGCTGGACCAGCCCCTAAGCCCATAGGGGTGGCTCGGCTACCCCAAAAAAATTCATAGTGGGGTATTGGATTGGCCACCTCTGAATCCCATAGGGGGTGTGTGGCTGAACAACCCCCATAAATTGATTTTTTTTTTTTTTGGTGCCTCTTGTGAAACTTTTTTTTATTATATTTATTTAATTTTAAGGGCATTTTATATAGATTTTGTTTATATAATTATGGTATTGCGTTATTTCAAGTTTTTTAAGGAGCGGTTGACTAACTAAAGGAGAGTTTTGTTAAGTAAATGTTAGTTCAATGCAGCTGAATGTCAAGAGTACTGTTAGTTTTTAGTACGATATTGAAAATGTGTCAAGGCTACAAGCAAACATTTGGTGAATGGAATGTTAGGAATACCTAGACTTCAAACTGTAAATGCACTAGGATGTTGCTTTCATATTTATATATATATATATATATATATACCACTTTTGAAGAGAATTTCTTTCATCATCTAAACATTTGCGTCGCAGGAGTTGATTGATCTAGGGGCAGTGACTTTCATGGTGCCCGGGAACATACCATCTGGATGCTCTCCAGCCTACCTAACATATTATAAGACTGCAGATAAGGAAGAATATGACCCTGAAACAGGCTGTCTGACGTGGTTAAACAAGTTTTCTGAGTACCACAATGAGGAGCTTCAGAAAGAACTAACGAGGATACAAACACTCTATCCTCATACCAATATCATCTACGCCGATTATTACAATGCTGCGATGCGTTTATATCGGTCTCCAACCCACTATGGTAACCACACTTTCGTAATAATTAATTATTGTTATTTTGCACCTTCGTTGACAGCATAGCTTGAAAATGCATATATAAGTTATTAGTAGTTAATTAGCATGCACTTGCTTGAGATTAATGGACAATAGAAAGGGTAGGAAAAATGTAAAAGTCTTAAAAGTGAGTTTGCACAGAAAAAAAGATAAAAGAAAATCATTTATTAATATAAGTTCAGACACAGCCTTCTTTTAGAATGGATTGAAATAAATTTCTTCAATCCACTTTAAAGGAAAACTTTGCTTTATTAGGTCCTAAATTAATTAATTTTTTGGGTTTAAGAATTATGGCTAATTAGAAAACTTTGCATTAATTAGTCACAATATATTCTATAATATCAAAAAGCTTTTATACTAATTATACCAGCTACATGTCCATCGCAGGGTTTACGGGAGGAACACTTACGGCATGCTGCGGAGGGGGAGGCCCATACAATTACAATGCATCAGCAGAATGTGGCCAAAGTCCATTAATTCGTGCTTGTGATGATCCTTCACAGTATGTTAGCTGGGATGGCATGCACTTAACAGAAGCCGCATACAGATTGATTACCAACACTATTCTAGAAGAAACATATATACATCATTCCACAAATTAGTAGTAGTATTTATATATGAATTATTTCCCGAAATGTGACATTAATTTTATTATGTGTTCCTTCTTATGATTTATTGGCTTATAATTTGGATGACCTTCTTGGCAAACTAGGCTTTTGATGATTGGAACTTTTCCATTAAAGTTGTTTCGTTTTCTAACTCCTTACAGTTTTACAAGTTGCTATTTCTACCAGACATGTGGTCTGACGAGTAAGAGTAATGCTAAAATGAAGACTTTTGTCCATCTCTTGTCCCTCCAAATGTGACGTGTTGTTTAAAATTATAATTGGATTTGAAATGTATCATTATTGGATCAATTTTGACACAATAGCAATTTAAAAACCACATCAACGTTTGGAGGGACAAGAGAGAGACAAAAGTCTTTCTTCTAGCTAGCATTATTTGTGATCCGATTCACTAGCTAGGGCTACACTTTATATCGCAAATCTTTTAGATAAACTTCTTAAAAGCATTCACATTGGCCTCAACAAATTAAATAACGAAAAAGTTATTTTGGCTAGCCATGTAGCAAAACTTTCTCAAAAAGACTCCACGTACGATTCAATAAAATGGCTAAAGATTGCTGAGGTGCTGTTGTGTTTAGCAAATTTTGCTGAGCAGATTGTACCTCAACAAATCGTTAGCTATGTCCCAACGAGTTAGCTCAATCGGATGTGAACTATGTCTCATGAAGCAAAATTTATTAGCTCGAATCCTCCTTCCCTATTTTCATCCCTTATGCAAACATGTCAAAATAAAATTCTTAGTTATAGTAAAGAAAAACAATAATCTTGTATCTTCTCTTAGTTACAGTAAAGAGAAGATATGGTTTGCATAATTTGAAAGAGATTTCTACTTATGCTGTTGCTGCATACTTCTTTCTATTGTAAAGAACTTTAATTGTTGTCTATCAGTACTGAACCATATATCTGGAGCTGTTTGTAAATGGCTGAGCCTAACAACTTTGATGAAGAATAAAAGCAACTTTGATTGTGATGGTAGATAGTAAACTTCAATCTAGTTGTTTCTCCCCTCTCTCGTAACTTGCCTACTACATTTTGGATTTGAGTGGCTTCTGGTACTAGGAAACTTACCTGGCATTTTTGACGCCAAGCAGAACTAAGATTGTTTTGACAGCGTATAATAGCAGCAAAACTAAGAATTGAAGATTGAAAAGGGAATTCAGGAAGAGAGAAAATAACAAATAGGAAAGAGAAAGTCCATAAGTGCTCCCAATAAGCAAATAGAAAATAACACTGAAAGACTTAAATTTAATTTATAATATAAACTGAATTCTAAATATAACAAAGAGTAGATGCCTTTATATAGGCTAGGCACCTCTTAATTAACAAGGAAAAGGAAAACAAATCCTAATAGTAAAAAGAAAACAAATCCTAATATGAAAGAAAAAACCCAATCCTTACTGAAAAAGGAAAACTAAAACACACATGTATAATTAAAATAACTCGCCCTCAAGTTCAAATCATCTTTTCCTCGATCTTTTGGATGTCCAATTAATCCCTTACATCCCATACATCTCAACATCAATGCAACTTGATATCGGAAGAGAAACAATTTACAATCCATCACACCATGACTGTGAATAGTAGTTTAAAAATTCTTCATATCATATTGAGATACTTCAATCTTCACATGGTATTCATTTATCTTCTCCCATTCATGCGGCATATAAATCTCCAAAATATGATCAACTATTTCTTCCTCTTTGAAAATAAAATTTTCCTCCACCTCTATAATATCTCCATCATCGACATATGTATCATAAATTCGTGGAGAATTCCAATCCATGAAACATTGAGAAAGATCTTGAATGTCTTCTTCATGTTGAAACTCTTCATCAACAAACTTAACTGTGAAGTCTAAGTCCTCATGCCGTTCACCCCGAACATGTTGTTCTCGAAATAGAACAGGCTTGTGATATGGGTTCTTGAAATTGAATTTTGAATTGCAACTATCAATATCGCAATACATCTCCAAGTTTTGAGCCGCTAGATGTTGGGTTAATTCTGCAACCTGCCTTTGCAAATCTTCAATTATCATGTCTTGCATACTATACTCATGGTAAGCGACTTCCTCCTTCGGAATCTGTCACCGTCGACCACAACCAACAGTCATAAAAACTAATGAAAAAAATTCATCCCAAGAAGACACTAAGTTTTGATACCAACTTACATCGGGCAAAATTACAATTGTTCTGACAACGTATAATAATAGCAGAAATTAAGAATTGAAGATTGAAAAGGAAATTTAGGAAGAGATAAAATAACAAACAGGGAAGAGAAAGTCCCTAAGTGTCCCAAATAAGCAAACAGAGAAAAACTCTCAAAGACTTAAATTTAATTGATAATATAATCTGAATTCTAAATATAACAAAGAGTAGATGCCTTTATATAGGCTAGACACCTCCTAAATTAACAAGGAAGAAGAAAAACAAACCTAATTGGAAAAGGAAAACAAATCCTAATAGGAAATGAAAAATTCAATTCTTATTGAAAAATGTTAACCTCCTCAAACTACCACCCTAATGACAATCTATCCTCTAAACTATCAATTGCGACAATGTACCCCCAAAACTATAAAAACAATGACAATGTACTTCCAATTTTTTAAAATGATGAAATAACCCTTACTAGAATAAAACTACTAAATTTTATTTTATTTTTTCAAATTTTTAAGAGTACTTTTGTCTTATTGAAAATTCGATAGGGGTAATTTTATCATTTTGTTAGCATTGTGGGGTACATTGTCATTGTTTTGGTAGTTTGAGGGGTAAATTGTCGTAATTGATAGTTTGAGGGGTAGATTGTCATTGTGGTGGTAGTTTGAGGGGGTTAATTGGACTTTACCCTTAAAATAACAATTTTCTCAAATTTCTCCGGCATCAATTTCGTTGAACCTACCTCTACCTCTACATATACATACATGCGTTTCTCGGTTTGTGTATTATTGCTAATATTATTCAGGATTGATAATTTTTGACACGACTAGTGAACCTAACACGAAATTAGTGAGTCAGGGTTTGAGTCAAATTGAGTGGACCCGCTTTAACTTGTTTAATAAATGGGTTTATTTGTTTGACCCAATGCTAAAATCTCCCTCTTTCTTTAAAAAAAAAAAAAAAATTAGAAAAACCCTAAAACTACAAAAAAAGTAAGGGAGTAAAAGTCAAAACCTAAAGCTATACAGGTGCTGCTTCAGATTGGACCGAACTTGTCAAATTATGGGATCAAAAGTATTACAGCTTTGTAGTTGAATCACGGAGGGGGCGACCTCTAAGCCAAATTAAAATGTCTTGGTACATACATATATGGCATAATATTCGTCGTTGAATATTTATGGATAAGTAAAGTTGCCAAAACAGAAATGACCGAACTCGTCAAATTATGGGATCAAAAGTATTACAGCTTTGTGGTTGAATCACGGAGGGGGCGACCTATAAGCCAAATTAAAATGTCTTGGTACATACATATATGGCATAGTATTTCGTCGTTGAATATTTATGGATTAGTAAAGTTGCTAAAACAGAAATGACAACCGTACATACATATATGGGCATAGTATTTCGGCGTTGAATATAGATAAGTAAAGTTGCCAAAACAGAAATAACAACCATCGGGTCAGTGTTAATAGAGTGGACCATTATGAACATTGGCTGTGGAGTGTGGTCGTATTTTACGATTCTAGCGTCCTAGGTAGATTAAATCTAATTTTAACCATGTGTATATAAGCTATTAATTAAACACCATTCCTGTGAATCAGCAATGGAAAAGTATTATGCTCTTGGAAGTTTTCAACCTAAAATTCTCAACTCATTAGTCATGTGCTGTTAGGTGCAACTGAGATTCTTCCAAGAATCCTATCAACAACCTTTAAGCTCTTAACCCAGTCGGCAACTCCTCGGCTTGACTGGCCAATAAATCAATTACAGTGAAGGCAACAATGTATTCCTTCTTAGTAGCCATTTTTCAACCAAATAACGTACCTTAAAGATAGCTAGAAAGATCCTCTTCTCTCTTTCGATTGAGCTCAAGAAAGATCGTGAATGACTCGCTCGAGGAGTTAGTTGTGTAATTGTCTGGAGGAAAAGTAGCTCATCCAACCGATTATGTGAAAGCCTGTGTTTGAATTTCATCCATAACTTGGAAACTTGTCCTCGTCCGGTTTTTACTTTTTATTTTTACAATAAGTTTATCAAATAGCATGTCAAATTAATCGGTCAAACAATTCATGTTTTGGTCAACTCAACATGACCTATTTATAAATGGGTTATGCAAGTCGGGTCGTGTCGTGCAAACCCGGCCAAGATGACTTGTTTGTCAAACATGTCGTGTTTTGTCACCCGTTTATTTAAATTGATCTTGTTAGGTTGAGGGGTTTGATCAGTTTAAGTAAACATGTCGTGTCAGGGTTGACCCTTAACAGGTTGACGGGTCGACACAAACCCAACAAGCCAACCTAGATTGCTAGCCCTACTTGAGAACTTCATTCTGGTCTTCATTCGGTCCACTAGCTATAAGGGAAAAGGTGGTAGGTGGAATGAGTGTAAATATGGTAATAAAATGAGGAGATTTGACTATGCTTTCACATGAATGGTGAATGACTCAATAAAGAAAATCAATAACCCTAATATGAAATGAATAATGCATTTAGTAGATTGTTATAGAACTGTCATACAACTTAATAACATGACAGTGAAAATTGACCAATCAATCAACATTTGTAAAAAAATAATAATAATTAAGAGTTAATTTTCAATGTTACACCATTTTAATTGTATGTCAGTCTAATACCATGAATATGGAGAAGAATGTGGGCTGAAACTAGAATATTGGGTGTGGACAACACAAAAATCTGAGAGTGAGCTTGGCCTTTGGAACTGTTAATGAAACTGATGATGATCCTACGTGGCAAGAGAGAAATGATGTGAGCTCAGATGAGTTAGGTTGCTAGTCGGTGGACGGCAGTAGAGGGATGCGGGCGATAGTGGCCGGATGACCGTAGTCAGAGGTAGTGGCCTGTAACAAGATCAGTCATTTTGGAGTAACAAACTCCAGATGCACAAGTCTCTATTACAAGATAAAACCATAAAGGGATAGGGAGATAAAAACCCAAATATAACAACAAAAACCTAAAAACAAAACAAGTAAAACATAAATACAATAATAGAACCCAACAACACTAACACTGACCCTTTTCCTGGCCTCCCTTTTTCATTTTAAGATTATATATGCAATATATATTTCTATATATATAGTTTTCAATTTTTTTTTTTTTTTTTTTTCTAAGCTAAAAGGGAATAGTTCTCACTTTTTTAGGTAGTGGAAAGGAACAGAGTAAAGTCTAGAACAAATCCTAAGATGCATTGGTCAACATGCTCATCCATCCCCCTCCCTCCTTCCTTTCTATTGAGCCATGGCTTTTTGCTCCTCTCTTGTGTCACCGAAACATCCATTCATCAAACTCTTCCTCTTATTAGCCACCATCATGAGGGGCGGGGTTGGACACTCCTACACGTCAGTCTTTATCTTCGGAGACTCACTGGCCGACACCGGAAATATATTCTTCCTTGCTCCATCTTTCCACTCTCTCTTCCCTCCGTACGGGGAGACCTACTTCCACCACCCCACCGGACGCTGCTGCGATGGCCGTATAATCACAGACTTCATTGGTAGGCATTCATGTGTACCTTCATGCAGCTGGTTTAATCTTTTTCTTTCTACATATATACCATATATATCACTTATATTGTTCATGTTCTTTATAATGTCCTTCAATGGGCAGCTGAATCTCTGGGACTCCCATTGGTACGGCCATATCTTGGGATGAATAATACAAGTATTGAAGAGGGTGTGAATTTTGCTGTTGTGGGAGCAACGGCATTGGACGCAGCTTTCTTTGAGGAAAGGGGAATTAACGCATTTACAAACTGCTCTCTGAGTGTTCAGTTGGATTGGTTCAGGCAAATCCTTCCAGCTCTCTGCAACACATCTTCAAGTAAGTTTCTTTTTTCTTCTTCCACCCTTCCCGTTTTGTAATCATCTCCAGCTCCAGCGAGTCATTGTTGGAGATTAAAATAGGAGAAACTTCATAAAACTTCCCTAAACTTCCACTCGTTTTGACATTATTTCTCAAAGTTTAAAAATGCAAGGTATCAACTTTCAATTTCTTTCAATTACTCTATTCGATTAAGGTTTTCTGTTAAATTTTGTCAAAATTTTTGAAAATACCATTGTATTTATTTATTTTTTTTTTAAAAAATATGAATTTTTACAATTTGGAAAAACTTCACTTCCCGTGAAATGTCATCACTTTTGCAATGTCTTCATTAAAGTTCAATTTCTCTGAATTTAGTGTATCAATCTTTCAATTTTTGCAATGTCACCCTCCATTAACTTTTCCCAAAATAGCTCCATTTGTATTAGAAAAAAAAAAAAAAAATTGCAAAAATTAAGGTGTTGGTCTGAATTTTACGGTATTTGCAAAAATACCCATGCTTCATCACTTTTATGATCATGTCCTTAACCTTTTAAAAGTGTTAATTTATAATTACTATCTTTCATAAGTTTGCAATATCAATTATCCTGTTAAAATTCAGTGTTAAATCTTAACGGAAGAAGTGAAATCTCCAAAACACCCATGAGATGTTTATAAAATTACAAAAATACATTAAATTTGAATGGAGTATATTGTAGGAGTGTCAACCCGGTCCCGGTTCTTGGTTATTAGCCAAAACCGGGAACCGGAATCGGGGTACTCGGTTTTTTAATTTTGAAAAACCGGAGCTGGAACCGGGTACTCGGTTAGCCGGTTATACAATAACCGGCTAGTTCCCGTTAGTACCCGGTTATCCGGACCGGGTAACTGTTTTTTATTATTATTATTATTATTTAAAAAAAAAATCATTTTAGGCTTATTTTAGGTATTGGGCCTAGTTTTTGAGCTTATTTGAAGTATTAGGTCTAATTTTAGGGTGTTTTTTTTTTTTTTTTTTATTTTTAAGTTATCATTTTTGTCCAAATAAGTTGGACTTTGTTATGATTGTTCAAAAAAAAAATCTAAAAAATCGCAAAAAATCCTAAAAAATCATTGTTTTTGGCTTTTAGGGCCTAAAAGAATAAAAATCCAATGTTTAAAAATGTCCTAAAACTTCATTGTTTAAAATTGCCCTTAAAATCAAATGTTTATAAATGCCATAAAAATTCAATATTTAAAAATGCCCTAAAAAAAATTAAAAATTAAAAAAAAGAAAATATTATTTTATATATATACCTGGTTACCCAGTTATCCAGTTCTAACCGGGTGCCAAAAACCGAAACCGGAATCGGTTACCCGGTTATCCAATTCCAACCGGTTTCAAAACTGGTTTCCTAGTTGGTACCTATTTTTTTTTTGACACCCCTTGTATTGTGGGGATTTTACTTCCTCATGTTACAAACTTTTGAGAGATAATAATCCTAAATTGACATTTTTTTTTTTTTTTTAAGAATATGATATAGCAATGACATAAAATCCAAGATGGGTATCTTAAAATATTTTGAATATTATCACATGAGAAGTATGGTTACACATCCCAAATTTTCTTTCTAAATGATGTATTACCATCTAATGAGATTTATTATTTTGAAAATATGTCACCAACTCATGGGATGGTGGCACATCATTTGAAACAAACTTTTAGAACAAAAATTTGAGATATTTAACATTTCTCTATCCACATAAGGCAATTAGATGGTAGAAACTTTAGGTATTCCTTTAAATTAGACTGAGCCATAATCTAATCGAACCCCATAAAAATATTAATAAGATCCAAAACGACTAAAACTAATAGGATTAAAAATTCCAATTCAAAAAGTCCAATTCTTAACCAACTACATATCCGGTTAAAAAAAAGTTTTCTCGAAAAAAACAAAAGCAGCTCCACTCATTATCTTGTCATGCCTTATTGATTTCACGGACTTGGTGGTATTTAAAGAGAAAACCAACATCCACCCCGTGCGACGGTATACTTTGAATGGCCGGTGGGCCGGTGGGCCTTCTTTTACTTAAATTTCAACGACCCCAACTGAAGGTCAAGCAAGAATAAGAGGTGCAGTTGTCCAGTGATTTTGACTGCATGGATGGTGTGATTGATTTCAAATTTTCAAGTGAATTTTAACAAAGCATATGATGCTCTTGGCCTGATTCATCGACCATCTTTTATTTATTTATTTTCATATTGGTCAATCTCATATGTTACACGTGTGAAGTGCTTTTCATATTTTTCACCTTACAAAAGTTTTTTTTTTTTTTTCTTCGTATTTGTTTTAAATGAGGGGGCAAACTGAAACCAAAACTTCAAAATATAGTATGAGTTGTAATTTGTTAAAATTAATGAGGTAAATTTACAGGGACAAAATGTAATTTATTTTTGCATATGAAATATGCATGATCTTGGTTAATTAGTTATAATATTTATAATGTGATGATGATTTACAGAATGCAAGGAGAAGTTTGAAAGATCTCTATTTCACATGGGAGAGATTGGAGGCAACGACTACAATAATCCACTCTTACATCTAAGAAGCATAGAAGAGGTTAAGACATTCGTGCCCCTAGTGATTAAAGCAATCGCTTCTGCCATTAAGGTAACAATTATGGTTAATTTATGGATCCCATCAAATATGCAGGCTAGGGGCGGAATTAATAAAATTTTGTTTGGGGTGACTGAAACTAAAAACAAGAATTTCTTTCTTGTGAATCAAGTTGCTTACTATATATATTAATATGACATCTTGAAACAGATCGAGTTTATGGTATGAAGTAATTGGAACATGTAACATTTTGGTGACATTGCTTGCACCAAACACTTTGTGCACATTAGCAAACTTCGCTGGCACTCTCTTTTTTGTGCCACGTGTCCCTTTCTAGGGCATACAAAATCCCAAAAGACCACTTTTCCTTAATCTCTAACCCTTAAGTTTCTTATCCATATCTTTTTTAGGACACTTTCTCAAACCAAAAGAGCAAAGGCCTATATGGCTATATTCATAAAATAATAATAATAATACTAGAGGAAAATGCAGTTTACCCCCCTGAAGTTTTAGGGATTTTTCAATTTTAACTCTAAAGTTCAAAAATTAGCAATCTATCTAACTGAAGTTTCAAAAATTAGCAATTTAAACCATCCGTTTAAATTTTTATCAAAATGGACGGAAATATATGAAATTACATCATTACCCTTAGGCTTTTTTTTAAAAAAAATTTTGTCCAATTTAACGGAAAAATTAAACAAAATGTTTAAATTGCCAATTTTTGAAACTTCAGAGGGGTAGATTGCCAATTTTAAACTTTTGGATTAAAATTGAAAAACCCTTAACACTTCAGGGGGTAAACTGCATTTTCCCATAATAATAATAATCGGGGTAAATACATTTTTCCTTTATGAATTACCATGCATTTCAACATGGTCACATGAGTTGACGTGTTTGTCACTCAGCTGCATTGAACTACCTTTCACAAACGAAAAACCCCTATCTTTAGGGAATTTTGATAAATCAAATGAATATTTCTCTTTAGATGTTAAATCTTAGTAAATGACACAAATACCCTCAAATAAAAAAAATATAAACATTAAAAACTTACAAAAAATAAAATTAAAAATTAAAACAACAATTAAATAAAACTAAAAAAACTTAAACTTTAATTTTTTTTTTTTTTTAAAAACTAGATTCAGGGGGTGGTGGCCAGACTAGCCCCCAAGCCCATGGGGGTGGCTCGGCTAGCCCAAAAAAATTCATCGGGGTGACCGTATGCCATGGAGTGGATTGGCTACCCCCAAATCTCATTGGGGAGTTTGAGCCACCCTCAAATCACACGGGGGTGGATTGACCATCCTCGAATCCCATAGGGGGGTGACGGACAACCACCAAAATTTATTTATTTATGTGCCTCTTTTGAAATTTTCTTTCATTATTTTATTTGTTTAAGGGTATAATTATTTTATGTAAATTTTGTTTATATAATTATGATATTTACGTCATTTCAAGTTTTCTAATGAGATTGACCAACGAAATGAGAGTTTTTGTAAGTAAATGTTCGTTAGTTCATAGTGTAGTATTGAAAATGTCTCGGCTACAAGCAAGCACCTAGCATTTGGTGAATGGAATGTTAGGGATACCTAGACTTGCAAACTGTAAATGCACTAGGATGTTGCTTTCGTATTTTCTATATATATATATATATATATATATATATATACCACTTTTGAAGAGAATTTCTTTCATCATCAAAACATTTGCGTTGCAGGAGTTGATTGATCTAGGGGCAGTGACTTTCATGGTGCCCGGGACCACGCCAATTGGATGTTCTCCAGCCTTCCTAACATATTATGAGACTGCAGATAAGGAAGAATATGACCCTGCAACGGGCTGTCTGACGTGGTTAAACAAGTTTTCTGAGTACCACAATGAGGAGCTTCAGAAAGAACTAACTAGGATTCAAGCACTCTATCCTCATACCAATATCATCTACGCCGATTATTACAATGCTGCAATGCATTTGTATCGGTCCCCAACCCAATATGGTAACTCCAGCACTTTCCTAATAATTAATTTGCGTTATTTTGCACCTTTGTTGACAACATATATAGCTTGAAATTGCATATATAAGTTAGGGAAAAATCCACTTTACCCCCTTGAAGTTTCAGGTGTTTTTCAATTTGAACCCCAAAGTTTAAAAATTGGCAATGTACCTCCTTAATGTTTCAAAAATTTTCAATTTAAACATTCTATTACTAATTTCTGTCAAATTGGACGGAAATCTATAAAATTACGTAATTACCCTCAAGCTTTTTATTTTAATTTATTTATTTTTTAATTTCCGTCCAATTTAACGGAAATTAGTAACGGAAGGTTTAAATTTAAAATTTTTGAAACATTAGGGGTTCATTGCCACTTTTTAAACTTTGTGGTTCAAATTGAAAAACTCTTGAAACTTTAGGGGGGTAAAGTGAGTTTCCCCCTAAAAGTTATTAGTAGCTAGCACTTGTTGGAGATTAATGGACAATAGAAGGGTAGGAAAAATGTATGTCAAATATACAGTTTGTTAATTTAAAGAGCCTCTCTCCGAGTGAAATATTTTTTTTAACCCACCTCTCCGTGAGGTGAGGTGTTCCCACCGCCTTGTGCGGCTTTTCTGGGGAGAAGGGATGGGCTTTGCTTTCTACCTAGTGGAGCCAAAAATTTATAATTGTAGGGGCCATATTAAAAATATAATAAACTCAACTAGAATCTTAGGTTCCAACAACTAGAATCTTAGAATGATGTTCTTTAGCTGCAATCCTTAGAGATTTAAGAGGGCACTCTTTGAGATTTGAAGTTTTGTCATTAAAATCCAATGGTATATTACTTTTTGGAATGCCAACTTCTTTTCTTTTGAATAAATAATTTTTAATTATAACATTGTGATTCATGAACCTAAATTTTTGAAGTTAAATTATAATTACATAAGAGATAACCAAATTGATAAACAATCATAGAGTAGAAACAAACATATATATATATAATGCAATAACTTATATACAGCCAAAGTGTTTAATTTTTGCTTTGACTATGAACACTTCCCAACTTTTTTTTAAACATATATTTCTTGAAATTTTCTACAAGCTAATTTTGTATAAATCTTATAATATTCTCTAAGAAGCAAATAATGCTTGATGGCTGATGCAACCAAAAAAATATTATATTTGCCTTATTTACTTAATAGAGAAAAGAAAATGGTTACCAATAATTCAATAAAAAGCTTTAGAGTGATTAAAAATAAAAAAGACACTCATTTTCAAAAGAGTTAGCAAGCCTCTCTTTCAATTTTTTATTTTTTATTTTTTTGTTTTTTAATGACAAATATATAGGAGCCATTTTCAAAATTTTTCTTATAAAAAAAAAAATTAAAAAGCTTGTGGGGGCCATAGCCCCCAAAGGCCACAATGTGGCTCCGCCACTGCTCCCACCACCCCTCTTCCTCTCCGCCTTGTGCAGTGTTTTTCCTCATGCTTTCTACCTTTTCCCGATTAGGTTTTCCAACCATCTTCTGTGGCTTTTCTGGGGAGAAGAGATGGGCTTTGCTTCTCCCTCCTCCCCTCTTCCTCTTCGCCTTGTGCGGTGTTTTTCCTCCTCCTTTCCGCCCCTTCCCCTCCTTTGTTTATGTTCTTGCTTTGTTGTTTAAAAGATAACTTGTTAATTTATCATGCATGGTAGTCATATATAAAAAAGATTACGTTTCTCACTTTTAAACATCAACGACCTAAGTGTCGCTATTACTTAATACTATCAACAATTTAAAGGTTATCAATGACGACAACAAAATGCCATCAGGAATAAGAAGTTTTCAGTGATGACATTTCAGTCGTTGCTACATACTAAAGTGGTCACTAAAGACCAAAATTCTATCTCTCTCTCTTGTGGGGATTATAATATTTATTGTGAGAAGAATGCATAAGTCTTAAAGTGGGTTCTCAAAGAAAAAAAAATCATTTATTTATATAAGTTCGGACACGGTCTTCCTTCAGAATAGATTGGAATAAATTTCTTCAATCCACTTTAAAGGAAAACTTTATTCTATCAAGTACTAAATTAATTAATTTTTCCTTATGGCTAATTAGAAAATCTTGCATTAATTAGTCACAATAGATTCCATAATATCAAAAAGGTTGGATACTAATTATACCAACTACATGTCCATCGCAGGGTTTACCGGAGGAACACTTACGGCATGCTGCGGAGTGGGTGGTCCATACAATTACAATGCATCAGCGCAATGTGGCACCAGTTCATTGGTGCGTGCTTGTGATGACCCTTCACAGTATGTTAGTTGGGATGGCAAGTTCTTAACAGAAGCCGCATATAGATTGATTGCCAACGCTATTCTAGAAGAAACATATATACATCATTCCTCAAGTTAGTAGTAGTACTACTAGTACTTGTGAATTATTTCCCAAAATGTGACATTAATTTTATGTGTTCCTTCGTATGATTTGTTGGCTTATAATTTGGATGACCTTCTTGGCAGACTATGCTTTAGATTATTGAAACTTTTCCACTAAAGTTGTTTCATTTTCTGACTCCTTAGGGTTTTACATAGAGGTGGGAAGATTAATTGTTTATTGCTTACCAACTACAATCGAACCGACATTAACCTCCTACCGCCAGAAGTCGGTTGGCATTCGGTTAAGAATTTTTATACCGACACCGGTTCGGTTCGGTTATTCAGTATAAATATTTTTTTGTCAGTTAACCGAATTAACCGATAATAAATATAATTTACCAATAATAAATATTCCAAGACCAATTTATTAGTAGAAGTATAGAACATATGTATAGTAGACTCTTATTGTGTTAATTAATAGGTTCATTTAAAATTTGTTTGGTTCAATAAACTATTTTAACCCAAAAAAAACAATTGCTAGTGATGACCCTTCCAAAACAATTAATTTTTGGCCCAATTAAAAAAGCCCCCCTAAAACCCCACCAGGCACCCCTCCTAAAACCCCCCTTGGCTCCGCCACTGCCTGCGATTGACATGTAGCTGGTATAATTAGTATCAAAACTTTTTGATATTATAGAGTCTATTGCAACTAATTCAAGCAGAGTTTTCTAATTAGCAATAATTCTTAAACCCAAAAAATTAATTAATTTAGGACCTGATATAACAAAGTTTTCATTTAAAGTGGGTTGAATAAATTATTCTAATCCATTATAATCAAAGAAGTCTGTGTCCGAACTTATATTAATAAATTATTTTCTTTCTTTTCTTTTTTCTTTGCGAACTCACTTTAAGACTTATATATTCTTCTCAAGATAAATATTATAATTCCCACAAGAGAGAGAATTTTGGTCTTTAGTGACCACTTTAGTCGCAATGACTGAAATGTCGTTGCTAAAAACTTCTCATCCCCGACGACATTTTGTTGTTGTCATTGATAACCTAAAATTTTTTTTATAGTACTAATAACGACACTGAGGTCATTGACGTTTGAAAGTGAGAAACGTAATCATTTTTATGTATGTATACCATAGTCCATGATAAATTAACAAGCTATCTTCTAAACAACAAAGCAACAACGAGAACAAAGGAGGGTGAAGAGGCAGAAAGGAGGAGGAAAACACAAGGTAGAGAGGAAAATGGGAGGAGGGAGAAAGCAAAGCCCATCCCTTCTCCCTAGAAAAGCCACACTAGGCAGTGGGAAAACCTCATAGGGAAGAGGTGGAAAGGAGAGGAAAAAACAGCGCACAAGGTGGAGAGGAAGAGGGAAGGTGGGAATAAGCAAAGCACATCCCTTCTACCCAAAAAAGCCGCAAAAGGCGGTGGGAAAACTTCACGGGAGAGGTGGGTTAAAAAAAAGATTTCCGAGAAGCACTTCAAATTAACAAGTTATATATCTGATATGCATTTTTCCTATATTGTTTTTCTCCCTTCTCTTAGTCCTCTATAGGATTTCTACTCTTACGAGACAAAATCATTCTGTGTAAGATCCTCATATATTTCCAACAATGGTATTAGAGCTCTAGAAACAATGGACAAAGGGAAACAAAAAATTGAAGAACAATCTGCAGAAGAATCCACACAATCTAAAGATCATCAAACTTTCATAAGACAGATCATCCAAACCATCAATAGACAAGTGGTGGGCTTGGCATCGACAATAGCTTTCTACAATCTTTAACAAATGCTTGGCAATTCAAACGTGAAACCCCTTACTATTACAGTGGGAGGTTTTCAATATTCAGGCAATGTTAAAGTTTTGCAGAGACATTATTTATTGGAGAAAAATTACTGGAATACTTATATGGAGTCTCCACCAACATAATCTGAGAAAAAATTTCTCTGCAAGAAGGAAGCGACTCCTCCATTGGGTTTTGAGCATGTTGAAGAATCATCCCCAAAAAGCAAGGAAATTTCGCCAATTTCAGAAAAAGACAAAGAATTAGAACCAGAACACTCGAAAATTTCGGGTTTTTCTTCCCCTTTTTCATATATAAATTCTGATTCTGGAACAAAGGTTGAAGACAACCCAAATTTTGACCAAAACGACATTATTTTGGACAAAAAATGGGTTGAATTCAACCCCTAGAGCAAAAATCGTGAAGATTGGAGCCCCTATTCAGACGACGCCGTTTCACCCAAGTGAACGGCGCCGTACAACATCAATTCCAGAAGGCACCTTTTGGCCCTTGTGGAAACGACGCCATTTTGCGTCCCTCCTAGAAGGCGCCTCAATGCCCTTCTGGAAACGGTGTCATTTTGCAACCAAAACGAACGATGCCGTTTCAAAAGTTGCTGCACCCTTTCCTTCACATATGCAAAGCGACACTGTTTCACCACTAAATGGAGTCGGTCCAAGAACCCTAGAAGGTGGAAGGAAAAAGCTGCACGACATCGTTTTGGGATCCAATCCAGAATCTGCTCCAACCCGAGCCGGACCAAAGTGGAAGCACATGGCCCGTAAATCTATTCTCAGAGCCTAAGCCCAAGCCCAAAAGCTCAAGGCCCAAGCCTCCATTTCATCCGACCTGGTTGTTGACCCGAATCCGAAACCCATCAAGATTATCCAACTAGATTGTGCAACCAATCCATGTGCCGACCCGGAACTGTGACCCGACCCGGAAGGAGACTTGCGCACTATTCTACAGCCACTAGGCTGTGCCACGTGGCGAGCGAAACCGTGGGTCAACTCGCCCAGTTTCGTGAGATCCTACCCGGTTCGCCAGACCCTCCCATTTAACCCAATTCCTCCAAACCACCCGGTTCACCTGAACTACTCGGTCCATCTAAACCACCCGAATCAAGGCCCTTTCACTCTTTTCGATCCTTTTGGCTCATTTCATCCCCGATTCAAAGGATTTCAAAACTAGTGGAAAGATAATTGGAAGGGGAAGAAGGTAAAATGTTTCTACAACAAAAATTTTCACAACAAAAATCAGAAAAAACACTAGGAAAAAGGAGAAACTTCGCATCAAGACAATCAAGATGTCCATCGACCATTCGTTCGACCTTGTTGGTTGTCTCCTACACAACACAAGGAAGTTGAATTTACTATTCCTGATTTGGCTCAATCGGAGATTACAAGTGATCGATATTTAAAGGGTCTACACCCTTTAAGGATTGTTCGAACAGTTGCACAACACCCAACGGATCCGTGGCCTTTGGACACAAATCAATACATTGTTCCTATATGGAGTGAACAGGTTTATTAGAATATATTTATATTTTGATATTCACCATAATTGCCGATTTGATATATTTTTCCTGTATTTATATATTGATATTATTCTACAATATTGTACATTAATTTTGTGATTGTATTTTCTATTTTATCTGGCCTTATTCAATTGTAAATAGGCCTTTTTGTATATAATTCAATTCACACAAAAATATAGTATTCAGTTTTATCCCTATATTTCATAGTTTATTTTAATATGGTATCAGAGCCAGGTTTTGGCCTTATTTAGAGAAGTAGGAAGTCAGTACGTTCTCCACGCAATTCAAAGGCTTTTTCGATCTTGTTTTGGTATAAATATTATACCAACAGACTAAAAAAGGTATGATCTATCCGTGGAGTTCTTAGATCCTCGTTCTGAAGTTCAACGCGCTCTCACGCTCCGTCGGAAGTTTGTGTCACTGTTCACGCGTCGCCTCAGTCAGCCGTTTTTAGAAAAATACCGCAAAATTCAGATCGGAGGCTACCGATCTACTGGCCTAAAGAAAGTACGTGCCACCAGGAGACTCCACGCGCCGCCACAACTTTATGTGGAAATTCTCACCGCCGCACGCACCATTGCCGGCCACCACGCTCCGCCCTTGTCAGCTGTTTTCAAAAACAAATCTCAGATTCGTGATTGGAGGCTACCGATCTGTCGAACCAGTTGAATCACACGCACCGAGGAGCCACCACGCGCCGCCACCTTTGTAAGTTGTCTTTTTGAGCCAAGCATATTATCGAGACTATTTAAATGTGGACCCTTTAAATCGGAGATCAAGCATATTATCGGGACTATTTGAACAATTACAAGGCTGGTCTCATTTATCCTCTAGACAACTGATTTCTCAGTTATCTTATTTTATTATTTGGTGTGTATAATTTAGAACCACATATTTATTTATTGTTGTAATTTTTCTACAGATACAATAGTAAGAAATTGTAATAATTAACTTTTATTACATTTATGTTATACAATCCACATTTTAAAATGGCTATAAAAAGCGGTGTAGATGCCTCTAAGGTTGTAAACCTTAACGGCATCAATTTTAGAATGTGAAAACGGAAACTTTCTTATGTACTGACACATGAGAAAATATTATACACTCTAAATTCTGTTAATCCAAAATTAGATGGTGAAAATGATGCATAGATTGTCAAGAAACAAGAAAAATGGTTAGAAGATGATCTTATGGCAAGAGCTACCCTTATTCATAGCAAGAAGGATAATATCATTCATTTTTTTTTGAAGAACATGAAACAGCAAAAGGTATGATGGAAGCTTTAGATCAAAAGTATGGACCTAGATCTGACACACACACAATTGTTATTTAATAAATATAACAATGCTCATATGAAAGAAAATGATTATGTAGGTGATTATGTTAATCAAATGGAACTTGTTGCAAAAGAATTATCAAATGCAGGTCATCCAGTGTCAAACAAAATGCAAGTTACAACCATACTTAATAGTCTTCCTCTATCTTGGGAACATGTGGTAACTTCTTTGACACATAGTGGTAAAGAAATTTCCATGACATCTCTACTAGTGTTACTTGTGTTAGAAGAAGAGAGAATAAAGAGAAGACGAATAGAAGGGACAGCTACAAATCTACTGATGGCAGTGCAATTGCACAAAACTTGCATGCACCCACATTCCATGGAAAACCGAAGAAATTCAAACGAAGATGGATGGGAAAACCGAAAAGCAACTTCAAAAACAAAAGAGCATGCTACAATGTGGAAAGACAGGGCATTTTAAAGCTAACTGTTCGAAGAACAATGGGAGCAAGAAACAGAAAGAAATAGCTATGACAATCACTAAAGTACTGATGGCAGAACCGACTATAAATTCCTGGCGGATAGATTCGGCAACTACTAGACACATCACTAGAAGTCGCGAATTTTTTTATTGATTTCAAGGAAAAACCCGTCGGTGAATATAAAGTCTACATGGGCAACAATACTTACAGTGATGTCTTAGGAGAAGGAAAATGTAAGATTTCTATTAATAGGTCCATTATTGTATTATACAATGTCTTGTATGTACCTAGTATCCGTAGAAATCTAATATTTGTACCCATATTAGATGACAAAGGATATAGTATAAAGTTGAAGTCTACATTAGCTGAGGGAATATATTAGTAAAAGGTACTAAAGTAGATAATGTATACTTTATAAAAGTTGATAATAA
Source organism: Corylus heterophylla (assembly GCA_016403345.1). NCBI lineage: Eukaryota > Viridiplantae > Streptophyta > Magnoliopsida > Fagales > Betulaceae > Corylus > Corylus heterophylla. The sequence goes on along the minus strand of CM028140.1, from coordinate 35,402,817 downwards.
AAATTCTATATCTGATTTTTTAAATGTGTCAATTGATAGTTCTTTCTTATGGCATTTAAGATTAAGTCACATAAATAAAGATAAATTAATCCGTATGAGCAAGAGTGGATTATTATAAAAATCGTTTATGAGAATTTTAATATATGTGAATCATGTATTAAAAGGAGAATGACTAACACGTCATTTTCAAAACATTGGAAATCATTAGAATTATTGGAAGTTATTCATTCAAATATATGTGGACTTTTAAGAACTAAAACACATAAAGGAATGAAATATTTTATCACTTTTATTGATGACTATTCAAGATATGGACATATCTTGTAACATCTCGATATTTCTCTTATTTTATCTTGTAAATAAATCAAGTGTTACACTAAAATAATATCACACAACGGAAAAACTGTAATTATCAATACAAAATAATACTGTTAAAATACTTTTCTTTATACAAAATACCCATAACTATGCCAAACAAGGCCTTTATACAAATCTATCAAATTGTCTAAACTCTAGACAAACTCCTTCAACTTGGAATCTTTGTAAATCTCAAGTATGAATTTCTAATCACAGCTGCAGCCAGAATGTAGCAAAGACTCATTTCCAAGCCAAATTGGGGTTTTAGTCTTATTTTTGGGCTGGGAGATAGACCTCCGATTTTTCTAGGATTACTAAGGCTTCTATGACTCTCCTAAACCCTATAAATAAACCTCTATGTATTTAAGAAAAAGGCAAACAAGTCTGGTGACAAAAAATTCACATATTTTCTTTCTAGTTTAGTTTTTCTTTAGGTTTAGGTTTAGGTTTTAGTTTTCATAGTCATGTGGAGTTAAATTTCCAACTAAGGTTGGGGATGAAGCCTCACCAATGAAGAACAACATTACTTTTATGTAAGTCTTTATTTATCCGATTTTATTGAGTTTAATATTCAATTGTTTTACTTATTTTCAATATGTAGAGTGATTCTTGGATATCTTGTTGTGATTCAAGAATACATTTGATGATTTAAGATAATTCTACATAATTGATTAGTTGGCTTTATTTGCCTAAAAATTGGATATCCCTTGTGATTTGTTCTTCGGATATATTTGGTGTTTCAATTAAATTTGGATTCCTTTTCTGATTTATGTAATGAATTGATACATGGGATGATTTTGATTAATCTTTTGAAGCATAGTAAAACATATCTAAGATTTTAATTGTGAGAATTTTGGATTAATATTGATGAACATGAAGTATGTTGTTATGATTTCGTGAATGTGAATTCTCAAACCTTAGTATCTTTATCTATTGTTTATTTTATTTAATTTATGTTTGTCTTTTAATTTTCAAAACCCTTTTGGAACTAGGTTAGGATTTAATTAGTATAGATATATTTTGTTCATCAAAAAACAATTTCATGTGGGTTCGACCTCGCACTTGCAAAACATTATATTGCAAACGATTCGCACTTGCGGGTATATTAAAATTTGCACAACATTAGTGCTGTCTCGAGGGATCTATAGTACAATACCGGTATTGTACGCTACCCTACATTTCATTAGTGGCACGATCGAGTCTAACCTTGGGTGGCCCACACCAATAATGATGTTCGTTCTATAGTGATCAACCATTAGGGAATTGCTATGCCTGGTCACAAAACCATTGGATCCATAGTCCACATAACAATATACACATTTGACCATAAAACTAACATGTATAATAAGCCCATGGCCATTATACCATACGTATCGGTGTACCATGTCATACGATGCAACTTATCTTGTCTGTATTTTACATTCATGCTTTTTACAAGTCTCACTTTGTTAACATATTTAACACAACGTTTTTCTCAAAATGTTAGAGTTCATGAGCAACAAGTGTAAATCGTGAGAGTCGCAAATATGCATGTTTTGATATACAAAATAGTTGTGTAGTCATGAAAAACAATAGAGAGCATTATGTGAGTTCAAACTTACCTAGGTCGATTAAATCCTCCAAATCTATGGAAAACATTCTATTAGTCCTAATTCCACTAAAACAACCCTATAACAAGAAAACTGGAGCTATCGGACAGTCGACCAAAATAGCGTTCTTTGGAATGCTTTGGACCGTACGTCCAGGCTCGATGACATACTTCCACTCCGAAGGATTTCAGGTAGAACCTCATTTTGTTAACTCGTCTTCCTATCCTCCTAAATTGACTTCCAAGGCTACCAAAAGGCTCTCAAAGTCTACCTATCTCAAAATAATGCCTCAATGAATAAGAAAACATGTTAAATCAAGAACTACTAAACCGTCAAGATTAAAGCTTAACCTAGCTAGAAACTCAAAAGCAACAACTAAGCTACCAATTAAACAACATAACATCTAAGAAACGAACTAGGCTTAAAGATATTACCTCTTTGAAGCGAAACTTCAAGAACCTCATTTCCTTCTCCATCAAAACTCACAAAATCTCACAAAACACACTCATATGGAGTTTTGGGAGCCTAGGGGCATAAATGAATGTGTGAGAGTGAGGGGGGTAGGGGGTATTTATAGCAGAGGGCGCTAACAACTTCTCTGAAAAGTAGCGGACATCCAGGTACTATTGGGGCATACTTCCGGTATTATTTACACAGTGGTCCAAAGGTTGCATCGTACATCCAGGTATTACCCAAGGTATACTCTAAAAGTAGCTTACATCCGTGTGGTCCTTAGCGTACGTCCGTGTACTATTGGCAAAGTATGGTGTACTATTGGCAGTGTACATATGGTGGTCCCTATGCGTACTTCCTCTACTAATGACAGGAGCGTAGGTCCACCAACCCTAGCGTACGTTTGGTCTGAAATTCTAAATTCTCAAAATGCCCTTTTAGCGGTCCTCAATGACCCAAAAACTCAAATTAACCCTCTAATTAAGCTACCTAAGCTTAGTTAATTATTTGGGTCACTAGACAACCCACCCTCCCTCCGCCCTTGAGTGTGTGACTAGTTAAGAAGTGAATCTGAAGAATCACAAAGAGCTACGTCTGAAGTCTCGGCTGCACTGCGTCTGGACAACAAGGTTGAAGCTGAATTCCAGAGAGCTTCTTCTTGAAGCCGTCCGGACGTGAAGACTAAAGTGACTTCCCGAGAGCTTCGTCTGCAGCCGTCCGAATGAGACTAGTCGAACAACATTCTAGAGAGCTTCGTCTGAAGTCTCGTCTGCAAGCCGTCCGGACGAGCCGTGCAAGAGAACTATGGTTTAGTAGTTTTAACCTAGTTCTGCCCGAACAAACCTGTACCTCATCCGGACGCCTTGTGTAACTTTAATCTATTTTGAATAGAGTTTGAGTCTCATTAGACTAGGTGTTTGTAGTCTATTTATATAAAACTATACAGATTTGTAGGTGTACAAATTCTACATCTGGAGTTCGTGAGATTTGTGCTAAGGGAGTCGTTGTTATAGAGCGTTAATTCTCTCTCTTAGAGTAAGGGATGATTGATCATCCACGGTGCTAGAAACAATTGAAGTTAATCGGAGTTCCGGTGAAAGGAGATCACGTAGAAGGAATAGTTCAGAGGTTTTAGGGAACTACTGCTGTAGCAAATAAGTGGGTCGCTTGTCTAGTACACAGGAGTGTCTAGTCCAAAGGTTTTGTAAGTCTTTGACATTATGTAATTTCTTGTTATTCTACTATGAAGTGATTTTCTGGATTCAGTTGCCTTGGAGAGGTTTTACATTTAGAAAATTCTCTAAATAGTTTACTCTTTATAATCAAATCTATGTGTTAATGATTGATTGATTCTACTTTCAGCATATATTTGTTGAACACTATGTTAATTCCCGATTGGTGTGATTTGGAGTCCTATTAGTTTTGTGACTTTTTATTTTTATTTTTTTCTAAGCCAAAATGGAAAAGTAGGGGAATGGTTCTCACTTTTTTAAAGCAGTGGAAAGGAACAAAGTCAAGCCATTATAATAACCAATCCTAAAATGCATTGAACACGCTCATCAATCCACCTCCCTCCTTCCTTTCTATTGAGCCATGGCTTTTTGCTCCTCTCTTCTGTCACCGAAACTACCTTTTATCAAACTCTTCCTCTTATTAGCCACCCTCAAGGGCGGGGTTGGACAGTCCTACACATCGGTCTTTAGCTTCGGAGACTCACTCACGGACACCGGAAACATATTCTTCATCAATCAGTCTTTTCAGTCTCTCTTCCCTCCGTACGGGGAGACCTTCTTTCACCACCCCACCGGACGCTGCTGCAATGGCCGTCTAGTCATAGATTTCATTGGTAGGTATTTAAGCAACTGGTTTCTTCCATTTCAATATCGTACCAGATATATAATATTGTTCATCTTCTTTATATATCTCCTTCAATGGGCAGCTGAATCCCTTGGACTCTCATTTGTACAACCATATCTTGGGATTAATATTACAAGCATTGAAGAGGGTGTGAATTTTGCTGTTGTGGGAGCAACGGCATTGGACGCATCTTTTTTTGAGGAAAGGGGAATTGATAACGTATCTACAAACTTCTCTCTAAGAGTTCAGTTGGATTGGTTCAAGCAAATTCTTCCATCCTCTGCAACACCTCTTCAAGTAAGCTTCTTTCTTCTTCTTCTACATTCCTTTTTCTTTCTTTTTTTTGGTTGAAAAAAAATTAGCTTAATTAATTCCAAGTTAGGTGACCAGCTCCATGGAGGTGATTAAAATATTAAACAATTGATCATGGGGCCGATTGCTAGGGTTTTTTAAGAATGTGTTTTGCATGTGTTCCGTTTGATAATCAATCAGTTGTAAGTTGAAATAATTTTACCCACTACCAACACAATCATTGAAAACTTATGCGGCCATGCCATTCATATGTCAATATAATATGATAATGCGTTAGCTGGAGATGAGACAGAGAGACAGAGAGTATTCACAATAAAATACAATATTTTATTGTTTAATACTAATAATAGATGAGACAGAGAGTATTCACATTCACATTCACACTCACTTCTTAAATTTTAATCTAAATTTTAGTTAATAGGCTTTTTGTTTTTTCAACTTTATTTTAGTTAAAAACTTTTTAAATGTACTTCACATTTGATTTTTTATATTTTTTAATCTGTTTCATTAGAAAGAAGAGAAAAAAATGAAAGTGAGAAATAATTTTTTAGAGTAAAAAGAAGTTTCAGAGTTAAGGTGTTCCCCAATACAAACTCCATTTTTAAGTGGAGATGATTAATTGAATGTGGGCTTTTTGGGAAGATTTTTTTCTAAATTTTAAATAGCTAAACAAATACAAATGCTCTATGCTTTGAAGGGATACTAGAGTATATATAGCACGTGCCTGAAATTAGTGACGGGGACCCAAGAGCATCATCATTAAAAAAACAAAAAACAAAAAACTCTTCATGTCGTTTGTGACTTGTGAGCTTTTGAATGGCGGTTGGCCGGTTGGGCCTTCTTTGTATATACTTTAATTTCAACGAAGTTAATTAGCTCGGGGTCAACCAATCTTTGTACTTTAATTTCAACGAAGTTAACTCGGGGTCAACCAAAAATAAAACAAATAAAGGTACGGTTGTTGAATCATTTTGACATGGGTGGTGTGATAGTACTTTTATATATATACATATTTTTATTTTTAAATCATAAGTGTAGGATGAAAATTAATTATGGCTATCATACCTATGCGTGACCATAGTAACACTTACCCGTTAGTAACAGCATATGAGAGGCTTAGATAGTGTGAACTGAAGGCGCTTCCTCAAGTCCGACTGAGCCATACTATGGGTGGTGTGATAGTACTTTTATATATATACATATTTTTATTTTTAAATCGTAAGTGTAGGATGGAAAATTAATTATGGCTATCCTACCTATGCGTGACCATAGTAACACTTACCCGTTAGTAACAGCATAGGAGAGGCCTAGATAGTGTGAACTGAAGGCGCTCCCTCAAGTCCGACTGAGCCATACTATGACCTAGCTTTACCAGGATATTAATAGGAACCAAGGTGGCTAATACTAATCAGCATATGTAGGGATTCTCCATTGTGGAGATTCAAACTCATGCCCTAGTACATATCTAATCACTTTGGGGATTTCTTTGGGCCATTGAACCACCCCCTTTGATGATTAATAGTACTTTCAATTGAGTGACGGAAAAGACATAAGGATTTTGGGTGATAAATGGATTCCGATCCCCATATTTTTTTCTATTCAATCTCAACGTAGAATACTAGCGGAAGAGGCAAGGGTTGTCGAGCTTGCTAACCAAGATACAAAGTGATGGTTACTCACCCCAAAAAAAAAAAAAAAAGAAAGATACAAAGTGATGGAATTCCGATTTAATAAGACCAATCTTCAAAGAGGAGGAAGCACGCACCATTTGTCAGTTCCTTTTAAGTTCCTTGCAACCAAAGGACTTGTTAATATGGCAGGGCACAACTAATGGAGACTTCACAGTTCACAGTGCCTATCATATGGAAAATGAATTACAATCATTGAGGTTGGGTGAAGGGTCCAAGCAATGTGAGGGAGATACAGTACTATGGAAGGCCATTTGAAATTTAAAAACCTCAAATGCATCTAAAATGTTCACTTGGAGAGCGTACAACAACTTTTTACCTACGAAACAAAATGTATTTAAAATGGGTGTAGTTTCTGATACTCAGTTCCTATGTGCACTAAGGAAGATGAAACAGTAATGGAGTTCCCCTTTTGCGCAAGATGTCTGGGGGAATGGCGCAAAGAAGTTCCAAAAAAGTTCTTGTGAGGGACTCACTTTTTACCACATGTTTGAGGAGATGTTGGGACGATGTGAGGATCTTGAGCTTTTGGCTGTGGCGGCGCGGAAAATATGGTTTAGGAGAAATTTCATGGTGCATGGGGGGAATTCCATTCATCCTAATCAAGATTTCTGCGAAGCAACTCATTCTCTTGAAGATTTTCAGAGAGTTAATATATAAGTGAATGATTTATAGAAACAATCTCCCATACGTATGATTAAACTTAACTGGGATGTAGTTGTGGATAAATGTTATGGGCATATTGGAGTTAGACTCATAGCATGGGATTTCGAAGTCGAAGTTGTGGCTGCACGATGTTTTACAGAGAATATCTTAGTAGAACTTGTGGTGGGTGAAGCTTCAACAGCTCTATATGCCGTGGAATTTGGACAGAAGATGAATTTTCTTGATTTAATTTTGGAAGGAGATGCCCTACAAATTGTCAATGTTATTAACGTTGAGAGCAAAAATTAGAGTAAATTTGGTCACACTGTGGATGGAATCAAAGCGGGAATTCGTCATTTTTGTTCACGCAGAATAAATCAAGTAAAACATGACGCCAATTAAGCCACTCATTAGTTGGCGGCTCATGAGGCCCTTAAGTGTGTCATAGACTCATAGATAGAGTTTGGATTAGAGAAATCCCAACATGTATCTATGGTATTGTCGGCGGGGAGAAATTAATCCATGTTTGATTGTTTGTTTGTCTATCAATAAAGGTTGAAATCTTGTTAAAAAAACCAAAAAAAAAAAAAAAGTGTGGAAAATTTAATTAAAAAGAAATTGTAGAGAAATCTTTGTTATTTATTTCTCGATAAATTTTGCAAATGTCAGATATGGAAAATAGATCCTCTGGATTTTAACAAAGCATATCATGCCCCCAGATCTGATTTCATCAACCCCTCTGTTTTTTTTTTTTTTACAAAAATTATCTGATTAAAAGTAAATAACATAAGGGTTCATATTCTGCAAAAAACAAAATGTACGTTATTATTTCTAATTAAGAGCTTCTTCCTTTTTTTTTTTTTTTTTTTTTTTTTTCATATTGGGTAATTAATCTCATATGTTACAAGTGCATGTGAAGTGTTTTTCGTATTTTTCATCCCATAAAAACTTTTTTTTTTTTTTTTTAAATGAGGGGGCAAACTGAAACCAAAACTTCAAAATAGAGTATGAGTTGTAATTTGTTAAAATTAATGAGGTAAATTTACAGGAACAAAATATTATTATTATTATTATTTTTTTTTTTTTGCATATGAAATGCATGGTTATTGTAAGGAATTAATTAGTTATATTGTTTATAATGTACGTGATGATGATTTGCAGAATGCAACGAGACATTTGAAAGATCTCTATTTCTCATGGGAGAGATCGGAGGCAATGACTACAATTATCCATTCTTTCTGCTAAGAAGCATAGAAGAGATTCAAACATTCGTGCCACTAGTGATTAAAGCAATCGCTTCTGCCATTAAGGTAACAATTCATTGAATAGATTTACTTTTAGAAAACTTGGTATCAAACTTAGATTTTCTGTACTAGTAAATTAAGAAAGAATGCACGTTCCGAAAAATACTCCATTAAATATTCTCATTTCATTGATTTTCTTTTTCTATTTCTTAACTCATAAAATTTATTCTTTCACTTTTTACCTATGACTCCCCATATAATTACGCCCCGTATGTATGGGCATGCATGTGCGTAATCCCGAAGGACTAGTACTTGTGGTTGTGGATGGCCAAATCGATTAGCTAATTAACTTTTAGGTAGACTTAACATTCAAACATGGTGACAATTAAGGCACACTTAATTTCACGGAAACATCTTTCGATCCCAACTAATTATTGGATCATGATCATGATCTAAACATTGAGTTGCAGGAGTTGATTGATCTAGGGGCAGTGACTGTGATGGTGCCCGGGAACCTACCAATTGGATGCTCTGCAGCCTACCTAACATATTATGAGACTGCAGATAAGGAAGAATATGACCCTGAAACAGGCTGTCTGACGTGGTTAAACAAGTTTGCTGAGTACCACAATGAGGAGCTTCAAAAAGAACTAACTAGGATTCAAGCACTCTATCCTCATACCAATATCATCTACGCCAATTATTACAATGCTGCGATGCGTTTTTATCGATCCCCAACCCAATATGGTAACTACAATACTTTCCTAATAATTAATTTGTGTTATTTTCATTAATAATAATAATAATAATTTACGATATTTTGCACTTTTTTCGCCCACATAGCTTGAAATTGTATAAGTTAATTAGTAGCGAGAAAAATGGTACGTACACATATAAGTCGATTACATTTCTCACTTTCAAACGAGCTATATATATATATATATATATATATAATTGTATATAAAATTGCGGGAGTTCTTATATATATTTACTGTGAGAAGAGCGTAGAAGTCTTAAAATGAAGAGTTCGATAAAAAAAGAATAGAAAAACGAAAGAAAAAAATTCCACTTAACTCTCTTGAAAAATACTTTTGCAATCATCTCCCAAAACTTAAAAATCTCTCAATTTAGTGCATATAGCTTTAAAAAGTTTGCAAAGTCACCAATTTATTTGAATTTTCTATTAAATCCTATCAGATAATGCCAAAACACTCAAAATACTTATGTATAAAAAAATAATAATAAATTAAATTAAAAAAAAATGTAAAAGTAAAAATTTAGTGTCAGATGGAGGTTCCATTTTGTCTTAGAATTTTTAATTAATATTTTTTTTTAAGGGACATTTCACTTATACTTAATTATATGATTTAGAACTTGTTTGAGATTACGTTTGAAAAATAAAGCTTAATTTTAAGTAAAAATACGCTTTTGGGAAAAGCTTCTTTTTTAAATTTTTGCTAAAAGTGTGTTTTAGCCATTTTTATGCTTTTTAACCTTCTTGAATTTTTTACCAAACATTTTTTTTTTTTTTTTCAAAAGAGCTTTTAGGGTGTTAAATACACTTTTGAAGTCCACGAATAAAATCTCAAACAGGCTCTTAACCTTAATCACAAACGGTAGATGTGATATTTGTATACACCGACTAAATTGAGAGTTTTTAAAATTTACATGAATAATTGCAAAAGCGTTGAAATATATTCTATATACTATGAAAAAGCTTTGATACTAATTATTAACAGCTACATGTCCATTGCAGGGTTTACCGGAGGAACACGTACAGCATGCTGCGGGGGAGGAGGGCCATACAATTACAACGCATCAGTAGAATGTGGCCAAAGTCCATTAATTCGTGCTTGTGATGATCCTTCACAGTATGTTAGCTGGGATGGCATACACTTAACGGAAGCCGCGTATAGATTGATTGCCAACGCTATTCTTGAAGAAACATATATACAATATCATTCCTCAAGTTAGTACAATTGTGCATTATTTCCCACAATGTGGCTGCTGGATATATATATATATACTACACAAGTAAATAAACAATATTGGTCGTTGCATCTAAACATTTTATGTATTCCTTTCTATGGTTGTTGGCATAAAAAATTATGTGTTAAAACAAATAACCTTTATTTTATGAAGCATATATGGCTCCCGATCAATTGAGCTATCATTTGAGAATAACTTTTCTTTTAATTATTATATGGGGTTAACGCCCCATTCCAACCCCATCAAAAGTTACTATATTTATATGGGATGTCGTAGATGGTATAAAAGATCACATCATCAGTATATTACTTGGGATTTGGGAACGACTAACTTTGTTTTTCTACTGTTAATTATTATTTTTCCCCTCGATTGCGATTGCGATTACAATTACAACTCTTTTGGCGGTGGCAAGTAGCAGCATTAAAGATGATCTTTGCCAAGTAAAAGTAGTGTGGGGCAAGGCAATGCAAGTAAATAGCGTGAAATTATTAATGCATCCTCATGCGGTCCGTTTCCTCGCGATCGAGCATGATATATATGGTGGAAACCAATCAAATGGTTACACCTATTATCAGCCATAGAATAAATAAATAAATAAATTTATCAGCCATAGACTATCATTATTGTGATCTCACAGAATAATCGGGATTTGGATTTAGCCAAAGGCCAAAAATCTTGGGTTAAATACTAAAAACTCCCCCTAGAGTTTGGGTACTTCATTTTTTCTTTCATAGGTCTTGATTTATATCACATGAGGTACTTGTGGTTTTGATAAAGACCAAACTAATTCTTCCATTCATTGACCGTTAATTGACTTAACGGAAGTCCACGTCACTGACACGTAGAGCAATTAAAATTCGACAACTGGTATAATTGGCCACCTAATTAAAATTTTTTATTTAAAAAATAAATAAAAAATATATATATATTTTTCAAAAAAAAAAAAAAAAGAAAGAAAAAAAAATTGGGGGTGGCTCAAATGGCCAAGGGGTGCCCCAATTTTTTTTTTTCTTTTTGAAAATATATATATATATATATTTTCAATTTTTAAAAATAAAAAATAAAAAATTCAATTAGGTGGCCACGTCATCACTGATGACGTTGCCACTTATACCAGGTGTCGAATTTTAATTGGTCCACGTGTTAATGATATGGACTTCTGTTAAGTCAACTAATGGTCAATGGATGGAATGACCAATTTAGTCTTTATCAAAATCACATGTACCTCATGTGATACAAATCAAAACCTAGGAGAAAAACATGAAGTGTCCAAACCTTAAAGGGGTTTTTAGTATTTAACCAAAAAAAAAAAAAAAAAAACTTATTAAGGTTGCTAAAATTGCCGTGATTTTTAAATGTGAGAAAAACAAAACCCGATAGAGGAAGAAGACAAAAGATTTGACTTCTTTAAACCTTAGTGTTAAATCACGCTCATCTTAAAAGCTTAATCAAATAACAAATGGTAAATCAAATAATTTAATTAATATTTCAATACTCTTTATCACGTGTGATCTAAATTCAGATTCAATAACTTTTCTTTTGCCCAAAAACTTAATTTGATAAAACATTATGAATTTAATAATTTAATAATTTTTATTAATATTCTAACACTCATCTTCATCATGTTAAGACTTAAACTATTCTTTCTCAACAAGTAGTGAAGTCAAACACATAAAATATTATGATTGAAATAAAGATTAAATTATAAAGTTAAAGTTCCAACTCAAAGCCTAGCTTTGATATATAGCATGTTAAATCACACTTAACACACCCATTGCTTTCACGGCTAGATTTGGCTAAGCATCACGCCATATTTTAGCCTTAAGGCCCCTTAACCGAGCTCACAATATTCAAGTCATTGTTTGTGCCACACACGATTCTCACACTTTCATCAACACAATACATCAAACTGTCATCAACAGATTTGAAGGCCGAGCTCACGCTCAGATTTTGAATCATGCCACACGGCCGCTCTCTTGCTTGAACAGTAGAGCCTGACACCGTCCCAATTACTCCTCCAACTGCTTGCCAGAATCAGATTTGACAATTAAGCATTCAAGAGAGGCAAAATCTGCTTACTAGCTGGTGTCTTACATTTAATGCTCAACTGTTTAAAGCAAGGAGGTTGATCCTATCATAACTTTACACTAGAGAACAATCCTCATTTACAACAGTTGTTGGCCACAATTTCTAGCCATCTCCAGCTTTCACCATGAAACCCTTTTTCCTGATATCCTTCTTGTACTTAACTTTTGGGGCAGTGTCATCAAGTTCTCAACAATATGAGTCAATTTTCAACTTCGGTGACTCCCTTAGTGACACGGGAAATTTCCTACTTTCCGGCGCCCTGGCATTTCCAGTCATAGGAAAGCTCCCCTATGGCGAAACCTTCTTTCGACACGCAACGGGGCGGAGCTCCGACGGACGCCTAGTGGTTGATTTCATTGGTATATATTCACTCTCTTCTCTTCTTGTCTTCCATTTTTACTATATTTCAAACGTTAAAGCTATGATACTTATAAATTAGCAAGATGTGGTAATTAATGTAGTAATGTGAAACTAAAATGCAGCCGAGGCATATGGGCTGCCGTATCTTCCTCCCTATCTAGCAATAACCAGGGGTAAAGATTTCCGGCACGGAGTAAATTTTGCTGTTGCCGGAGCCACCGCACTCGACTCACAATTTTTCTATGAACATAGAATCGGAAAACTCCTATGGACTAATGACTCTTTGAGCGTTCAGCTTGGTTGGTTTAAGAAGCTTAAGTCCTCCCTTTGCACAAGCAAACAAGGTGACAAAACCCTGATCTTTTTTTTTTTTTTCTTCTTTAATTATCTTTTTCTTAACCTAACCTTATCAATTAACCTTTATATGTACTGTGAAAGATTGTGAAAACTACTTCAAGAAATCGCTCTTTCTCGTGGGAGAAATCGGTGGGAATGATTATAATTATGCTTTCTTTATCGGTGGAAGCATTAAACAACTTCAAGCCTCCGTACCTCTTGTTGTTGGAGCAATTACTAGTGCCGCCAGTGTACGTTTAATCATATAAATGAGGTTTTCTTCGTGTGGCTAAGATGAATTTGAATCCCCTCTGGTCCAAATTAATTGGAAAAAATTCCGTTCTCATAAAAGTAAGGGTAGAATTGTCTCAAACAATGTGATGAATAGATAATTCTGCCCTTATTTTTACAAGAATTGAATACTCTCAGATCATTTGGACTAGAGAAGATCTTGGTCTGGGTCAGATTAGTTAGGTTAGAGCACTAGCAGCAGCTTCTCTTTGATTTTTCTTAAGTTTATGATATAAAACTACTTTTTATTTTCCTATGAAAATATATTTCACAATAACTTCCCTTACTTTTCCCTATGCCATTAAAGTATTATTTATTTACAAAATACAAGTTCCTTACCTACCCTCACTTTTTTCACAAAATTCCAACATAATTCTCAATTAAAGACAAAAAAGATGAAAGAGGAGAGAGATGAAAGATAAATGTTTATATTAACATAATGTATAGGGAACCACTTTTGGCTTCCTACACATTGGAAAACACTGTGTAGGAAATCTGATGTGAGTGAATTTTTGTGATTTTTTTGAAATTTTAATAACATATAGGGCATCTGCTGCTAGTGCTTTTACAAGAACAATGGTATTTAGAAATTGATATAGGGCGAAGATACAATTTGATGTCGCCGCAATGAAAAATAGTCGTTATTATTGCATGTAGTTGTATAGCAACCTACTAAATTGTATTAATTGGCGACAACAATTTGTAACATCATATATTTATGTTTTATTTTATTTTATGTTTTTTGACTTTTTTTTTTTTTTGGTTTGGGTTTCATGTTAGGCATTGATTGAGGAAGGTGCGGTGGAGCTGATGGTGCCGGGGAATTTGCCGATTGGGTGCTCGGCGGTGTACCTGACGTTGTTTGGAAGCCCAAACAAAGCAGACTATGACCCGAATGGGTGTTTGAAGGCATTCAATGCGTTCTCCAAGTTTCACAATAATCAGCTAAAACTGGCTCTTGAGGGACTTAGACAAAAGTACCCTCATGCAAGAATTATTTACGCAGACTATTATGGTGCAGCCAACAGATTCTTTCATGCACCACGACATTACGGTGAGTTTTACATGCTTAATTACTTTCTTCCATTTATGTCATTTTTTTATGAAAAACCCTCCTATGCGGTCATGCTGCAAAAGGAGACTTTTACAACAACCAATAAAAGGACACCTCACATAAAGGGGAAAAAATGCAAAAAAAAAACCACACCCTAATGCACCTGATTTTCAACTAAAGAAAGAAGAGAGAAAGAAGAGAAAGAAGAAGACCGTGGTCTGCAGATCCACGGCCGGCTTGGATCTGGCTAGCCACTGAGACCCACGACTAGGTCTCGCCGGCCGTGGATCTGCTGAAATGCTGGCCGCGTGGGTCTTGCTCTGGTGGTTCTAATTTTTTGGTTTTTTCTTATGGGTCTTGCTCCGGTTTTGGTCTGGTTTTTTAGTTTTTTCTTTGGTTTTTCACATGGCTCCAGCGCCGTTAGTGATAGGAAGGCTGCGGTTTTAGGGTAATAAAATCCTAAAAAGGGTTAACCTTCCCCTCTAAGTTTTAGTTTTGAATCCAAAATTGAATTTTGAGACATTAGAAACGAGTTTTGTGGCATTAGAATCGATTTTTGAGGTATTAAAAACGAGTTTTGAGGCATTAGAATCAATTTTTAAGGCATTATAATCGATTTTTGAGGCTGGGTTTGGCCGAAAATTTGCCGAAGAAGGTGACCCATGGCTGGGTCACGACTAGACCAAGCCGTGGGTCACGGCAGACCCAGCTGCTGGGTCACGCTTGACCCAGCAGTTGGGTCTGCCGTGACCCAGTCAACGCTAGACCCACGGCTGGGTCTGCTGTTGCCGATCGGTTCGCTCTTGCCGGTGTAGGTGGTTTGGTTCTTTGTTTGTTATTATTTAGTATTTTGATTTTATTTTGTCAAAATAAGCTTTGTGATGTGTCACCTTGTGGTTGGATGCTGCAAAAGACCCCTTTTGCAGCATGACCGCATAATAGGGGCTCCTTTATTTTATTTTATTTTAGAACATAAATTTCCTCCAAACTAGTATGGAGGAAATATCCTCCAACCCATTTAAAATAGTTTTATGTGTTTATAAACATTTAAAATGCACATTAAATTTAATATAACTTAGTAAACTTCTAGTAATGACGTTAAGAATTTAATGTACATTTTAAATATTTATAGACACATGGCACTATATTAAACAGATTGGAGAATGTTTCCTCCAGAGTGATTTGGAAAAAATTTCTATAATTTATTTTATCTCAAATAAAAGAATATTTACTCATACGTCCAAAAAAATCAAATAAAAAATAAAAAAGTCTAAATCAATGACCTAGTAGAGTTTGGCATGGTTCCCACCTGCATTCTAGACCGCTAATAAATAGAACACAGTGATTTTAGGAAGTTCCATGTGAGAAAAGTTAATGATGTCCCAGAAGTAGGGGAACCTAGATCAACTTGTTGAACAACTGACAAGTTATTTTTAGGTTCTAGCTGTACCTGACTATTTTTATCCATGGTTCCATTAAATGCAACTCGACTTATTTGGAGAGCTATTTGGACAGAGTAATATTGATATATATTATTTTTTTTATTTTCTGAAAGTTGACGTGATTTTTAAAATTTTATTATTAAATTTGATCTAATAATGATCAATCTCAAATTTAATGACGATTTTAAGAGTCACGTTAACTTTACAAATTAAAAAAAAAAAAAAAAAAAAACAATTGGATGGATTAGCCTTAGTGTTGTAAAACAATTTCAACGTGGAAGTGTCATAATTGGGGTCGTGAAACCCTGTAGAAGCAGAAGTACTAGAAAAGTCTTTTAAATATGAATTAGTTTTACAATTAAGTTAGGCATAGGTCGTGAAACCCTTTCCTTTTATTGAGTTTTTTTATGCGCATTGATTACGTGACCCCCACTTTTTTAGCTTACTCCATCATTTTTTGGCAGTAACAGAATGTCAGTAGTGTAAGTGGCAAGGGTTAGAATATTGTCGGTGCAACTTTTCGTTATACCTCTTCGACCGGCTTATTTGCTATAAATCCAGGCTGGCTGACCTGAATATATAGTCTAACTCAAGCTAGGTTATGTTGTCAAAGGGCAGCTTAATTGGCTGTGGACCACGCCTCATGAAGCGGAGGTAACTAGATTGAATCTCCTTCCCCTTTCCCTCCTTATGTGGACATGTTAAAAAAAAAAAAATAAAAAAATAAAAATTCAAGTTAGGTTAGCCTAATTAATTAAGTCACGTGTGGCTACCTCGCAAGCTTCGTTGTGAGTGGGCCTAACGTAATTAAGCTTGCAATCATAATTGAGTTTCATTGGCAGTGGTCCTGGCTTAAGATCATATGATCAAATGTGGGTCAGTTTAATAATTAGAAAAGGCCTATTTCCAATGGGGGTTTATTTATTATATGGTAGAGCAGGCCTTAACCTGTTTTTATGAGAAACAAAAGAACATTAACTTTACCAATATATATTACTCTTTTTGTGGTGCATATTTCTCTTTATAGTTGTGATGAAGCCGTTAATCACATAAGCTATATACATTAATTGTTTAATCCTTGTAGAAATGCTAGGTTTTCGCATAATAAAGATAGGGTTGAAGGGTCTCGAAACGATCATGCTCTTTCCCGTTTCTTGCTGTTCCGTTTATAGAACTTTTCCTTTGCCTTTCTTTATTGTCTTCTTTGATAGTACTGGCCTGTTACTTAGATGCATGAGTCAGGTCATTTATTTGACCCATTCTAAAACTTTTTAAGGATAGCTTTGGCCCCTTGGTAATTTCTCGTTCCCCTTTTCCCGTAATATTGAATAAAAAAAAAAGAAGATTGCCAAGTCGAATTAGAGCATGAAATTAAGGTTAGGCTTGTATTGATGCATGCAGGTTTCTTCAGTGGGACTCTAACAGCTTGTTGTGGAGGGGGTGGACCATACAATTTCAACAATTCTGCAAGGTGTGGTCATCTTGGATCCAAAGCATGTAAAGATCCATCCGCTCATGTAAACTGGGATGGAATTCACTTGACAGAAGCAGCTTACAGGCATATTGCCGAGGGTGTCATCAGTGGCCCTTTTTCCACTCCAACCCTTACTTCCTCTTAATACATTCCCTCTCAGATTTATAGACTGCAATTGATTATCTCATAATTCCCTCGCTAGAGGAAAAACAAAAAGCAAAAAAAAAAAAAAATGGGGGCAAAATAATTTATATGGCCTTAATCTATTCCTTGAATAAGGATAAATGGAGTGTTTTATATTTTTTCATAATTTGCTTCTACTGTACTACTTGGTTCTACTTTGAGGCCAATGCTAGTTCTTATATGTTAGGCTATTGTTAATTACATGGTTTAATTTACAATTTTCAGGTATTTTTGACTAGTTTTACCTTCATCGATCCAAACATCCCAAACCATCACGTCTCAAATTTCTCTCATTTAATCGATGTGAAAAGCTAACTCAAGAGAATTATCTTTTATGGAAATCCTATACTGATAATTATTGTTAGCATTTTAAACTGTCACTTGTTGTGATTCTAGCATATATGTTCTCTTTTATATATATATATATAAACATTGTGTGACTTTATAAACGTGGTCTTACCACTCCACGATGAAGAAGAAATTAAGTAAAAGAAGTGCTTAAACGGACGTCCACTGAATCCTGTAGAGGCTAATGGAAGTTGTTTTCCGATCCCCACAAGGAAAAAGCATCTCAAAGTGTTGTTCACCTTTTCTGAATATTGATAGTGGAAGTGGCCGGGGCAGTTTGTTGTAAGATTATTTTGATGCAAAAATTTCTTGTTGATAATAACTAATAAAAATTTGAAAATAACAATAATATTGATGCACAGTTTTCCTAATGATGATGTGGCACGCCTGCCGAGTTTGAGTTGACCAACACACGAATGATTTGACTGCACAACAAAGAAGAAAGAAGGATCGAAGAGACCGGAGGTGAGCCGACACGAATACTCCGATGCCTAAGTCAAAATGGGAAAGAGAATAGATATTAACAACAACCACAAAGCTTAGATAGCAAGAGTTGCGATTACCTTTGCATTGATAACATGACTTGTATTTATAGGCAAGGAGAGAGTTTAATTTCCCACACGTTCAGGAATCTTATCCCTTAATAGTAGCTGTGCAAACATTTAAATGAGGGATCATGTTTGTTAGCTGTTTCGTGATTTTAGTGGCCTAAGATCAGGGGATCAGCATTATAATTTTTGGGCCATGCTAAGTCAGAGCATCCGAGTGGGACTCGATCGCCTTCATGATCTTAGATGTTAACTGACGTCTCTTGATTGATATATGGATGATCTGGATTGTAAATTGATATGGTAGCTTTTGAATAAACAAGATCACTTATCTATTAATAGCAGTATCTTCCAGGATCTCTGAGTTATTCCCTTTACCGAGACCCGTATGTCCTAAGTTAGTCTTGGACTTTATGGTCTCGGCTAAGACAGTCTCGGACTTTATGGTCTCGAACATGTAGGTCTTGGATTCTCAAGTCTCGGGTCCCAGGTCTTGGGCTTGGACTTTTTTAGATCGAGCCTGAGGACTATTGAATATTTAATGGGCTGATTCATAACCCAATAGTTACTCCCCAATTTCGATGTTTGTAGAACTAAGGAAATTTCATGTTTTGACAGAATGGGTCTACCTCCCGAGACCAACTATTTTAGGAAAAGTCTCGAGACGACCAATGATCTTCCGAGCCCTGTCTCGGACGACTAAGGCGGGAAAATTTGAATTTCAAATTTTTAGGCGGCCTTATTTTGAATTTCAAATTTGGAGGGAAAATTCAAATTTCAAATTTTTAGGCGGCGTCAGTTGGTATTTCCGAGGCATCGTCGATTCATTAATTTTGATACTTGAGTAACTTCCATGGCTTGGTTGGTATTCCGAAGCCCTGTCGCCTCATTAATCCTGGCGCTCGAGTACCTTGCATGAATCATCTGCAAAGGCGTACCCGTTTTGGCGCATTTAATGCGCATGTTACCGAGGTGAGCCCCTTTAAATAAGGTGCTATCCTCTCTTCCATTCATCCATTTTCTATCTTCTGGCAACAAAACTCTAGCCTTTGCTCCTTCGTTTTCCGAGCGCTTGCTTCTCTTTCTCTCGCTCCTCTTTTCCACATCACCATGTTTGGCGACGAGGGATTAGGCTCCGATGGTCTCGATGGCAACACTTACCCAGCTTGCTAGCAGTCAGAATTAACCAAAGCTGACAAAGATAGAATCCAGGAGGAATGTTTCATCTCCAAATCAGTGAAGCTTCAGTTCGATGATGAGCAGATGGGTGCCATTGTACGTGCTGATGCACACGAGGTCTGTCTATACGAAACCATGTTTCGTTCTGGTTTCCGACTACCTTTCCCACGGGTAGTGCGAGAGCTGCTGAGTCTTATTAATCTGGCTCCACATCAGATTGCCCAACGGATGGAGACTCCTTTATGCCTGCGTCTTGCTTTAGCCAATGGCCCACGGACCAGGGCACTACCTCTCCGCACGGGAGTTTTTATGGATATATCAACTTCAAAGGAACCTGAAATGTGAAGGCCTATATAACTTCCAGGCTCGACGGGGAAAGTTCATTATTGTGGATGGCAACTACTCCAACAACCACGGTGGAAAGCTAAGTACTTTTTTGCCATGGGTCAGTGGGAGTTCTATCCCACTGACGTTGCTGAAGGTCCGAGGGTACCGCGGGAAACGAGTGTCCCTGCTAAAAATGCTTCTAAAGAACCGATCCTTGGTGAGGACGAGCAGAGGTGCGTGAACAGTATTTTAGCTTGGGCCCAAAGACATGAAAGCTTGATGTACTACACCGTACTGATCAAGACGTTCTCTGAGGGAAAGGGTATCGAAACCCTTGAGGGAGGCGCTGGCGAAAAAAGGAAGAGACTTGCCTCCGTGGTCGTCCGAGACCTAAATCTTGCTGCCTCGGGTCCTCCAGCCGCAAACACCCGAGGAGCTACCCCCCAGAAATCCCGACTTGGTAAGGGCAAAGGCAAAATGGTCGAGCTGCCTAACTAGAAGAATAGTCCTCTTCGGACTGGCGGGGCTTTAAAAATAAGTGAGGGTCCAGCTCAACCTATAGCTCCGCAGTTTCGAACTACTAGACCCCTAAACATGGAAGCCAAGGCCAAAAAGCCTAGCACTCCCCCTCGAGCAACTAGGGTCTTGAAATTGGTTCACGAGCCTAAGGACCTTGAGGCCCCTCAACCGAAAAAGAGGAG
Source organism: Corylus heterophylla (assembly GCA_016403345.1). NCBI lineage: Eukaryota > Viridiplantae > Streptophyta > Magnoliopsida > Fagales > Betulaceae > Corylus > Corylus heterophylla. The sequence continues at coordinate 35,382,352 of CM028140.1, read as the reverse complement.
ACTAAAGAAGGTGGCTGAAACAAAGGCGTAAGACCAGTTTGCCAGCTTTCTAGCTACTAGGAGAAAAACGGGTCCTAAGCCTGTGGTGAGACCTGCGGCGGAGGTCGAGGCCTTCCTCGCAAACGAGCCCATCTCGGCTCAGCCACTGAATGCTACACCTCTAGGCTCAGCGGGAGCTGTTGCTGGGAATGCGATCCCCATTGAGTCCATGTCATTTCAACCTCTAGGCTCAAACATCCAACACATCTTGGATGAGATAGAATTGGAAGAAAATTCCAAAGGCTCTGTAGGGATGGTATAAGAGAGAGCCGAGGGGCATACTGTGGCCGCAGAGGAAGGGGCCGGACTTAGGCCGTTATCACCTATCGCCGAAGGTGAGCATACGGTTCAGGCTTCAAAACCTGTCGAGGCTCCTCAGCCGACACCTTCTAATGCCGAGAAGGCCTTTACTGCCGAGAGGGCTCCTGGGGCCGAGAGGGCCTCTGCTACCGAGACCTCTTCTTCTTCCGAGGTACTTATAAGACCTCAAGGGGCAGATTAGACTATCGGTGGACCCCTTGCTAGATTTAGTGGCGATCCGAAGGGCAACCCTTTCAAGCGCTGGTGGAATTAATTCCCCATGAGAGCCTCAATATGGAACGTGATACATCCGCTCAGGGCATGACTGAGCAAATGATTTTCTTCCAACTTTTTGTAAGTTTCCCAACTTTTCCCTTTGTTCTCTTTTATATACGCATGTTAACAAATTTCCGTTGCAGAGCCTCATGAAGTCACTGATACTATACTGTTACTTTCAGAAGATGGCACAGGACTCGGCCACTGAGATAAGCAGCCTTAAAGACAAGGTCACTAAGCTGGAGACCGAGAATGCAGAATTGATGAAGGTCGTGGCAGTGTAAGACGAGGAACTGCTACTCTTGGGTCAGCAACAGTCTAAATTGCTAGCCGAGACTTTCGAGGCCGTCATGGCTAGGGCAGAGCTGAATCTAGAGTTAACGACTTGCTGAATGAGATTGAAGGTCTCCGAGCTGAAGTGAACCGTCTGCAAGAAGATAACTCTATCATTAAAGAGGATCTGAACCAACTGGAAGAAACACATGCAGGGGTTTCGGATCAACTGAAATCGGCTCAGGATGAAGTCTCAGATCTGAAGGCCTTGGTGGCAAAGACGAGTGAAGCCAAAGTGGTAGCCGAAGAAAAGCTTAAAATTTTCAAAGGAAACTATGCCTAGGTGAGAGCCCAGCTAAAGGAGGCTAAAACTCAAGCTGCCTATTATCTGCGCTAGTTGAGTTTTGCCTCCTGGGTTCGAAACTCTGCTTGGGCCGATGGGCTTATTCTGGGCTTCGAGACCTTCCAAACATGGGCGAAGGAGTCAGGACGAAAGTTAGATCTTGACAAGGTAAACATCGAGAACATTCCTTACTCGGACGCAGTTATGACGCAGTTGGTTAACCTGGGCCAAGAACAAATGCCCGATGTAGCCGGCATAAAAGAATTCTCTTACAACCCCCTCTCGGATCAACATCACCACGGTACCGAGACTGCCATGGATAACGCCCTATCTGCCGAGGCTAATACTGTCGAGCCTACATCTGCCGAGGCTCCTAATGTTATTCCTACTTTCGCCTCCAAAGAATGCCAATGTAAAATATTTTGAGGATTTTTTTATTGTAACTCAATTCTCTTAATGAAACGAGTTTCTATATACCTTTGTGCTCAATGGTTTTGAAAAGATGATTAACATCAAATCTTAGAACAATAAGTTTTTGATGTTTGCTTGTCGGTTAAGGTAGTTCGAAAGAACGCGTAATTATGTTTCTCCGAGTTTGGTCTCGGGAAGGCTTCTGGGTTTTCTGACTTAAACTCAAGACTTAACCATAGTTATGCTACTCCGAGTCAAGTCTCGGAGAGTTCCTTAGGTTTTTTGTTTTAACCTCAGACTTACCCATAGTTATACTACCCCGAGTTGGGTATCGGGAAGTTCCATTAGGTTTTTTTAACTCTAGGGTATGTTAAGTTAAGAGAGCTTTTCTTGGTTGCATCTCTTTAGGGCTCGGAAAAGCCTTTTTAGTTATATTTTCCGAGACTCATAGAACCTTGTATTGGTGAACTTTGTATGTTGTTTAACTCCAAGATACTTTTATTCATTGAAATGAGAATAATGGAATGACAAAGAAATCACATAGTACAACATTTTAGACATAGTACTTTTTAAAGTGCTCAACGTTCCAAGGCCTTGGAAGAGCCTTACCTTTGGAATCTTCTAAGTGGTATGCTGCTGCTCTTTTGCACTCAATCACCCTGTAAGGTCCTTCCCAATTAGGAGCCAGCTTTCCCTCAGTGGGGTCCTTGGTTGCCAGCGTGACTTTACGTAGGACCATATCTCCGACCTTGAAACTCCAAGGCTTGACCTTCCTATTGAAATACCTAGTCACTCTTGCCTGATATGCTGCCATAATCACTTGGGCTTGATCCCGTTTCTCTTGTTGCAAGTCCAGGTGTAGCTGTAAACCCTCGTTATTGGTCTCGGATCGGAAGGTCTCCACACAATAGCTGCACGAGCCTACCTCGGCTGGAAAGACTGCCTCAGTCCCGAATGCCAAGGCATATGGTGTCTCCTCGGTTGGAATTCTCTTGGTTGATCGGTATGCCTACAATACTTCTGGAAGGTCTTCCGGCCAATCTTCTTTTCGATCATCTAGCTCCTTCTTCAAGATCTTGAAGATCGTTTTGTTGGTAGCCTCTACTTGCTTGTTAGCCTAAGGGTGCCCTGGAGACGAGTAATAGTTCCTTATCCGGAGCTTCGCACACCAGTCTCGGAATGAGTCGCAGTCAAACTGCTTGCCATTATCTGTGATAAATGCATGAGGAATGCCGTACCGGCATATGATGTTCTTCCATAAAAACCGTTCTATTGCCTTGGTTGTGATATTCACTAAGGCTTCAACCTTTACACATTTGGTGAAATAATCCACAGCGACAACTGCAAACCGTACACCTCCCCTGCTTCGAAGCAATTGTCCCACTATATCTACCCCCCATTGGGAGAAGGGCCAAGGTGAAGAGATTGGTCTTCAGGAGGTTGATAAGTGATATTAGTGAATCACTGGCACTTGTTACAATTTCTGACTAATTCTACTGAGTCTTGACTCATGTTGGGCCAATAGAAACCCGCTCGGACTGCTTTATGTGCCAGTATGCTAGCTCTAGAATGGCTTCCGTAAATTCTTTCATGGATCTTTCTAAGGATATAATTTCCTTCTTCCTTTGAAACACATTTGAGGAGTGGTAACATGAAACTCCTCTTGTAAAGGATTCTATTTACCATTGTAAACCTTTCAGCTCTTATCTTCAACCAGATAGCTAACTTTCGATCTGGGGGAGGGACTCATTTTTCTAGGTATTCCATGATTTTCAGTTGCCAATTAGGTATGGGCTCGGTTGTCGAGACCGACACCATCTCGGTAACGAATGACTGTGGAAGAATTTGGACATGGGTCTCGGCTTCAATTTCTCCATTCACTGTTAAGGCTATTCGGGCCAATCGGTCCGCTCTCTTATTCTCTGGGCTCAGAATTTTTACAATGTTGAACTTTTTAAATAGACTCTGCATCTCTTGCACTTTTGATAAATATAGCTTCATCCTTTCTCCCTTGGCTTCAAATTTTCCTTGAATATGTCCAACGACGACTTGGGAGTCACTTAGCATTTCCACAAATCTAGCTCCCATTTCGCGAGCTAAACCGAGTCCTGCCAGGATTGCCTCGTACTCGGCCTCGTTGTTTGTGGTTTTAAACTTCAGCTTCAAAGAACTACATAATTCTTCCCCATTGGGAGTAATCATCACTATTCCAGCTCCGCTGTGCTTCTTTGTAGATGATCCATCTACGTAAATTACCCACGTCTCATCACTCGGCCAACTAGTGATGTTTGGCAAATTAGTGAATTCTGCCAAAAAATAACCAGTGCTTGACCTTTGAGAGAATTTCGAGGGAGAAACTCAATGTCGAACTCTCCTAGCTCAATTACCCAGTTAGCTAATCTTCCCGACAAATCTAGCTTTCTTAATACTTTTTTCAAAGGGTACTCAGTCAACACCCTGATAGTATGAGCTTGAAAGTAAGGTCGGAGTTTTCTGGATGCTATAATCAAGGCGAAAGCCAGTTTCTCCACCTGAGGGTATCTTTCTTCAGCGCCTCTCAAGGCTCTGCTTATGAAGTACGCAGGCTTCTGAATTCCTTCTTCTTTTCAGATTAATGCAGCGCTGATAGCCGCTAAAGACACGACTAATTACAGTTACAGTATTTCTCCGGGTATTGTCTGACTTAACAAAGGTGAGCCCATTAGATACTTCTTCAGCTGTCCAAAGGCTTCTTCACATTCATCAGTCCACTCAAAAGCCTTTCGCAAGACTTTAAAAAATGGAAGGCACTTATCGGTTGACCGCGAAATGAACTAATTTAGTGCCGCTATCTTTCCTGTCAATTGCTGGAGCTGTTTCAAGTTTTTTGGAGACTGCATATCTAGGACAGCTTGTCTCTTCTCAGGGTTAGCTTTTATTCCTTGGCTTGACACCATGTAACCAAGGAATTTCCCTAATGAGATTCCAAATGCACATTTTGAGAGATTCAACTTCATCCTAAACTTCTTCAAGGTTGCAAACGTTTCTTGCAAGTCAAGTGCATGGCTCTGCGGCAGCACACTCTTGACCAGCATGTCATCAACGTATACCTCTATATTTCACCCGATCTGGTCTCGAAGCATTTTGTTAACCAACCTCTGGTATGTTGCCCTTGCATTCTTCAAATTGAAGGGCATGATTTTGTAACAGTACAAGCCTCAGTCAGTTATGAATGTAGTTTTCTCACGATCTTCTAGATGCATGTATATCTGGTTGTAACCAGAGAAAGCGTCCATGAAGCTGAGTAAGCCATACCTAGCCGTTGAGTTCACCAATGAATCTATGCGGGGTAATGGAAAGCTGTCTTTTGGACAAGCCTTGTTGAGGTCGGTAAAATCCACACACATCCTCCACTTCCCATTGGATTTTTTAACCAATACTACATTGGCTAACCAATTGGGATAATAAACTTCCTCAATGAAACGAGCCTTGAGATGCTTCTCTACTTCTTCAACTATTGCCATATTCCGTTCAGGAGCGAACTTTCTTCTTTTTTGCTTCATCGGCTTCACACTCGGATCCACATTGAGTTGGTGGAGAACGTCTTCAAGATTAATTCCTAGCATATCCTCATGGGTCCATGCAAAAACTTCCAAGTTCCTTCAAACGAAGGTGATAAGACCGTCTCGGACACTAGGACTAATCTGTGTCCCAATCTTCAAAATCTTGCCTTCATCAACTACCACATCTTCCAGTGGCTCAGCTGGCTCTCCCTTCGGCTCATTTTTGCTTTTACCACCTACTATACCAATTACAATAGGAGTCAGATCTGAGACCTTCTTGAGAGACGTATTGTAACATTTTTTCGCCTAAGTCTGATCCCCTCTTACTTTTCTCTAACTCCTTCTTCAATTGGAAATTTCATTATCAAGTGGTACGTTGAAGTTACGGCCTTCAACTTATTCAAAGAGGGACGACCTATGATGGCATTATAGGCACCGGGTCGGTCAATGACCAAGAAGTCTACCATTACAGTCTTCTACTTAGGTGCCGTCCCCGCTGTTACAAGTAGTGAGATAAGGCTAATCGACTAGACTTGCTCCCCTGCAAATCCAACCAGAGGAGAGCTAAATGGTTTGATCCTATCATGATCAATACCCATTTGATTAAAGACCGGCCAATACAGAACATCAACCGAACTTCCATTGTCCATCAAAATTTGATGGATCATATGGTTGGCCACTGTTACTGTCACTACCAGAGGATCGTCATGTGGCTGCATTACCCCCCTAGCATCCTCTTTAGAGAAAGAAAGAGTCATTGAATCCTTCTTCGGAATCTTAGAAGGTCTTTGCATTGTAAGAACCTCTTCAGTCTGTGCCTTTCTCGCATAAGCCTTTCTAGCCGGATTGGACTGTCCTCTACTAGCTATTTCTCTGGCAATAGTGTGAATTTCACCTACCACTCCTTGGTCCCGAGGGGGCTTCGGATCCTCTCTCGGACCATCCTGTCGATCCCGTCTCAGCTCTCGTCCTCCTGCGTCTCGGTTTGCATCTAATAGGAGGGGTTGTTGGTGAACCGCATCCCAATTCCTCTCTCTTGCAAGGAATCTCACAAGCCTTCCATTTCTGATGAAGGTTTCGATCTCCTGTCGCAGAGTTATACAATCTTTCGTCAAATGCCCATGATCATTATGGTACTCACAAAACTTTGTCCGATCTCTCTTCCTCGGATCACCCCGCAACTTACTCGACCACCTGAAGGCTGGGTCCCTTCTAATCTCCATGAACACTTCGTTGACCCCGGCATTCATAGGTGTGAACCTTCAATCTTCACGTCGTCGGGGTTCTATCTTCAGGAATGATGGTACAGTCTTCTTCACTACTGTCTTGGTGATAAACTTGCGAATAGTTATCTTTATCGAACTCTTTGATACTTCCGTCATTAGAGGCCCATTCAGCCTGACTCCGTGCCATAATGCGAATAATACTGTTTGATCACCTGGGTTCTCCACCAAAAACTTTTCTTTATTCAACCTAAGCATAAAGTCCTTTAGGCGCTCTTCCTTTCCCTGACGAAGGGATAGTAAACAAGCTGAGTGCTTCTTCCTCTTCTAGGTTAACAGGAATTGGCTTAAAAAGTGGCAGCCGAGTTCTTTGAAATTATCCACCGACTTGGCGGGCAATATGGCGAACCAATCGTTAGTAACTCCTTCTAAGGTGAGGGGAAAGATTCTGCATGCGATTTCATCCGGAAACTTATGAAGAGAAAAATGAGCGTGGATGCTTTCTATATGTTCAGAAGGGTCGCCATTACCGTCAAACTCCTTAACGCGAGGCATCTTGAAGTTGTCAAGCAAAGGGAAACCCAACACTCGATCAATGAAAGGCAAGTCGGTGTTGTCCATAAGCTCTCCAGCAGGGCTTTTCTCCTCTTTAGCAGCCAGCTTGCGAGTTAGCTCTTCGTACTTCTTTTTAAGATCTTCCATGTTAGAACTCATCTGGCCCTCATTCCGCCCATGAGGTTGCTCCCGTCGAGGTCTAGTATGCTAAGACCTCTCTAGGTTCTCCTGCTCATGACGTTCCTCATTCTGGACAATAGTATGATGGCTGGCTTGAACTGAACTCGCTTCTTCATCGCGATGTGAACCGGCAATCCGCTTCCATAGCGGATTTCCACACGTCTTTCCCTCTCACGCCTTTCTTCACGCCTTTTTGCTCGCCTTTCCTCGCGCTTTTGGTCCCTCTGGCATTGCTGCCTTCAGCAGCTGTGAGCCTTATCGCCAGGTCTTCATTCTGCTTCTTCAGAGCCTTCATAGATTCAGACATCTGCTTCATGAACTCGGCTAGATTGGGTGGTGGTGGTGCATTGGAGGCTACTGCAGTAGAACAAGTATTCACCATTTTGGATTAGTGGATATGTAAGAACTGATGAAAATCGAAGTTTCCCACATATGGCGCTAAACTGTTGATGCACAGTTTTCCTAATGATGACATGGCACGCCTGCCGAGTTTAAGTTGACCAACACATGAATGATTTGACTGCACAACAAAAAAGAAAGAAGGATCAAAGAGATCGGGGGTGAGTTGGCGGGAACACTCGATGCCTAAGTCAGAATGGGAAAGAGAATAGATATTAACAACAACCACAAAGCTTAGATAGCAAGAGTTGCGATTACCTTTGCATTGTTAACATGACTTGTATTTATAGGTAGGGAGAGAGTTTAATTTCCCACACGTTCAGGAATCTTATCCTTTGATATTAGCTGTGCAAACATTTAAATGAGGGATCATGTTTGTTAGCTGTTCTGTGATTTTAGTGGCCTAAGATCAGGGGATCAGCATTATAGCTTTTGGGCCATGCTAAGTCAGGGTGTCTGAGTGGGACTCAATCGCCTTCATGATCTTAGATGTTAACTGGCGTATCTTGATTGATATATAGATGATCTGGATTGTAAATAGATATGGTAGCTTTTGAATAAACAAGATCACTTATCTATTAACAGCAGTATCTTTCAGGATCTTTGAGTTATTCCCTTTACCGAGACCCGTATGTTAGTTTCAAACTTTATGGTCTCGGCTAAAAGAGTCTCGGACTTTATGGTCTCGGACATGTAGGTCTCGGATTCCCAAGTCTCAGGTCCCAGGTCTTGGGCTTGGACTTTTTTAGACCGGGCCTGAGAACTGTTGAATATTTAATGGATTGATCCATAACCCAACAAATAATATAAATAAAATATAAGAAATTAAAAGTAGAAAATAGAAAGATCTCACAATGTTATAGAATTATACAAAAGTATTGTTCTTAAAAGTTAATTCATGTCTTGAAAAATATATAACTCGATACGATAATCCCCAAATATGCTACCTTTCATGATGATAGTATAGCGTCTATCTCCATACTTTTCAAATAAGCTGACTGATTTCCTTTAAAGCTGATGAACATGAGTTAATGTCAAATTGTAACAAATGTGTACCTCCCAATGGCCATTTATGACCAAACGGTCATAAACACTATTGCCAGGAAAAAAGGAATAATGCACTACTAGTTGGAAGTCAAAGAAACAATAAATGGGTTTGCATGTTTGGTAAAGGATTATGGGAAGAAAAATGAAAAAGGGTAACTTTATCTTTGACTCTTGAAGTACTGTGAGCTTTGAGTAGAGAGAAATGCTAAAGATCTGACATTTTTCCCGAAGGTAATTTCTGGAATGATGTGGAGCCAAGATCTCCTACTCATTAAAATTTTTGGCCCACCTTTCGTTTGATATATATATATATATTTTTTGTCCAAAGGTATAAACTATTTGACTTCGGAATGTTTGCCCCTAGTCATTAAAAATTGTAGCCCTATTCTACAAAAATTCCCAGTATTAATGACTCAAAGATAATGATGGTTTTGCCCAAAATACGTCATTATTAAGCTAGTAATGTTCAAATAGTAATTTTTTTAAAATGACAACAAGCGCATGGATTGGAATTTGAGCTAATGTCGTTTCAACAGTGAAAACGGCAGGAAATTACTACATTTTCAACAAAAATAGCACCTTTTAGAAGGTGACATGTGAACAATGCACGTCACCTTCAAAAGGTGCCGTTTTCACTATTCACACGTCATCTTTAAGAATGTAATTTTTCACTATTCACACGTCGCTACATTTTAAAAAATTATAAAAAAAATAATTTTTACCAAAAAAATATTTATAATATATATAACAAAAAAATAAAAAATTAATTTTCTTTTCAAAAATAAAACAAATTCAAATAAAATTTAATTTTTTTTTTTTAAAAAAAAATAGAGGGTCGTTGGGGGTGGGGGGTGGCCCGAAGGGCACCCCCAGCCTTGAGGGTGGCTTGCGAGCCACTCCAAAGGTGGCTGAGCCACCTGCGGCCACCTCTGGGGTGGCTCACAGGCCACTCCTTCCCTTAGGGTGGCTACCAGTTTGCTGCCAGTAGCAAACCTATGTTTCTTTCATTATTTATTTATTTGTTTTAAAAAAAGTTTTATGTGCGTCGATGAAAGTGAATTGTTTTTTAAGTTTTTGGGTGTGAATAATTGTTTTAAACACAAACTATGGGCGTGAATATTTTCAAATTTTGTGATGTTTTACTATTCACACATCACTATACGCGCGTGAATAATGTTACTATTCATGCACGAATAGTGACGTGTAAATATTATTACTGTTCACATGTCACTATTTTTGCGTGAATAGTAACACTATATATTCAAATGTCAATATTTTATGAATAGTGACGTTTAAACGGTTAAAAAAATCGCATTTTAGTGGCAATTTCTAAAAACATCACTAATCAAATGTTATTAAATGTGAAAATTTTTGTAGTGCTATCAATTAAATATTATGGCCCTTACTCATTATAATACTTGGCCCCTAATCTTATAAGGCAAACTAATCTAGCAATATTGCATCGATGCACGCTTTTTAATTTTTTTTTTTTTTTTTTTACAAAATCTAACTCACTTTTGAGGATATAGCCCCTACCCACTAGAAATTTGGCGCTACTCCCATTAAAAATTTGGGGGGACGGAAGGGTGGGGGATTGTTTTTGGCCCTACCTATAAAACAATTTGGCCCCTCAACATTAAAACCTAAAGGACTTTGCCCCTAATCCTATAATGCAAAGTAATCTGGTAATCTTGAAGTGTTGCACACTTGCAAACCTAAAAAACAAAAGAGTAGTAATTAAAGAGGAATGTCGGGGGGTTAGCTTTGGTATTTGGGTTTTATTTTTAGGACTCAATATTTGTGCTTAGGATAGTGTAATGAAGTCTTTTTGGGCTTTAGAACGTGATAAATAGGTTAAAGGCATGACCTTTTGAACTTTTAGGGTTCCTATCCAAAAATGGTTCGAGGAGTGCGAGTAACGATTGATCAGTCAAACGTACATGGAACGGTCCTTGTACTGATCGAACAGTCAATAAGTTTATGTTTTAGATTTTTAGTTGCGGTTTAATCTACATGTGTGAATATTAATAGTAAAATCTTTTATAGATGACTGAGTTAGTGATTTCGAGAATGATTACCAACAAGACATTTACAACTAAGGTGAGTGAAATTCATATAGGAACCTTAATCAAGCTTTAACTATGCTGCACTTCATCCCCGAGAGGTAGTTCAATCGGCTGGGACCACGCCTAATGAAACGGAGGTCACTAGTTCAAATCCCCCTCCCCCCCTCTTGTGTGGACATATCAAAAAAAAAAAAAAAAAAAAACTATGCTGCACTTCTTGTAGCCTTTTCCCACATTTGATTTTTTTTTTTAAAAAAAAAAAACCTGTGCTGCCTCTTATTGTTTTACGATAAAGTAAGTAGTATTCCATAAAAAAAAAGTTTATATATATAAGGCTCCGAAAGATGGTGTAACTGAAAGGATGAATAAAAGTGACCTTCAATAGGAAGCTCCTAAGAATAGTTTTATCAAAGTTAATTGAGATGCGGCTGTCGATAAAAATAGAAGTAAGATGAGTATTGGTGTGGTAGCTAGAGATAGTATAGGAAAAGAGATGGCAACTTTGTTGGCACCAAAAGATCACACAATCGAGCTTGATATTGCGGAGGCATTTGTGCTTTAAAGGTCATTAATTTTTGCAAGGAGCTGAGTTTTTACAGGGTGATTCTGGAAGATGATGCCCTTGATCAAGTGGTCCAGGCACTTAATAAAGATGGTAAAAGTTGGAACCGATATGAACATCTTATCGAGGAGACCAGCCCGGGGAGTTTAACTTGTTTACAAAGCTGGAAGTTTGGCCATATTCAAAGGCGGATAAATGGTGCAGCTCATCACCTAGCGAATGAAACATTACTCTTTAGCTGGGAACATGGCCTTATTGAGGAAGTTCCTCATTATATTTCAGACACTATCTCTCTAGAGCGGTGTGCTTAAGCTTATTGTGACATTTATAAAATTGCTAGATTGATCATCTCAAAAAAAAAAAAAAAAAAAAATTAGTTGTAAGCCATATATATATATATATATATATATATATATATATATATATTGTCACCACATAAATCTTGAGAAATTGCATTAAATTAGAAAGAAAAATCATCTCAGACGAATCATCAAGCATGGAAAAACAATTATTGTTTAAAGACTTGTTTGATAACGTTTTTTGAGGTAATTATTTGCGTTATAATTAAAAAATATATTAAAAAATAATAAAATTAAGACGTAAAACATTCATAATTATTTGTACCTACATATCATATCATAAAAATTTGAAAGGGGATGTCATAATATTTTTATATTCTCCATATTAAAGCTTTATTCAGTTTCCTTGTACGTATATTGTCTTCCTTATTTAGTTTAGGATTTCGTTTTCTTTTTTTTGAAGAAAAACTTTACTAGTTCCATTAATATCAACACAAAGTTACAGATTGCTCCCCCCGGATGGTCTTTGAGATATAATCAGGGATTTCTCCCAGCCACCCCCTATTTATTCCCATAACCGCAGCCAATTTTGCAAGGTGATGAGCTGCAAAATTAGCTTGGCGTCCCACAGAGTGACACTCCCAAAAAGTGAACTGGTTAAGTAAAGATTTAACATCAGAAACTAAATGACCAAATTTGCTCCAATTGTCTTCCCGCGAGTTCACCGCTTCTACCACATTTTTTGCATCACCTTCCAAACTTATATATTGCACTCCTAGGAACTGACAGAAACGAACGGCATTAACCATGGCCATAGTCTCCGCAGCTGTAGCATCCATAATTCCTTCACTGATCTTGCACTGGCCGGCTATAAAAACTCATGCATGATCACGAACAACCACCCCCATGCCAATTCTTCCACTATTGCGATTGAGCGCTGCGTCCCAATTCACTTTCAGATGACCCATCAGAGGTGCCTTCCACCTGATTTCCGCACTGACCCCCTGACTCTGCTGCTCATGACTGTCTCCTGCTACAGCTTTCTCATATTCCAATACTGCACTTGTAGCTCTCCTAATCAATGTATTTGGGTGATCAAACTTCCCTCCATGGATCAGTGCATTTCTTCGGAACCAAATTTGTCGTGATATTCCCACAAATTTTTTAACTTCATCTTCAGTACCAGTCCACATCACCTCTTCGACAATATTGATGAATGCCGGCCCCTGCATTGAACTCTTCTGAAATTTTTTGCAACTCACCCCCCATACATCCATAGCAGAAGGGCACGACCACAATATATGAAGCGGTGTCTCAGCCTCCAATCCACAAACCGGGCATAATGGGTCCTTTACAATTTTATGCCGCAAGAGATTGTCCCGAGTTGGTAAAATATCTTGACATGCACGCCATATGAAATTCTTCTCCACATTTGGGATTTTTAATTTCCAAATCAGTTTTCATACATCACTCTTATATAAACCCATAGAGCACCTAACCTTATATTGATCTTCCACCTCTTTAGCCAGGTGATAGGCACTTCTTACTGAGAAAATGCCGTTGGCTGTTCCCCTCCATATCAACACGTCCTCTTGGTTTGTACTACTGAGGGGGAGAGAGTGAATAGCTGCAACTTCTTCCTTGCTGAACAACTGTCCGAGGAGTCTTGAGTTCCACCAGCCAGAATCCTTATCAATTAAATCACAAACCTTAGAGTCCTAAAAGTCCGGGGTTGGGGGGGATTGGATCATAAAGCTATTCGCCAATAGCAACCACTTATCACTCCAAATGCGGGTCTTAGCTCCATTACCAATCTGCCAGAACAGTCCTTCATGTATAAGATTTTTTGAGCTAATAATACTCCTCCAAGCGTACGAGGCTTCGTGCCCACAGAAGCATCCAACACCTCACACCTTGGAAAATATTTAGTCTTCAAAATCCTTGCTACCAGACTATCAGGGGATTTCCATAGGCGCCACACTTATTTGGCCAAAAGTGCCTTATTGAAACAACCAAATTCCCGAAACCCCATCCCCCCTATCTCCTTATTAAGTCCCAATCGTCCCCAACTCATCCAATGAATTCGGCTGTCATTATTTTTGTGACCCCACCAGAACTTCTGCATCAAAGAGTTTATATTGTTACATAACTCTTTTGGAATTTTAAACACGCTCATACTATACGTCGGAATTGCTTGCACCGCCGCCTTCAGTAAAATCTCTTTTCCCGCCTGTGATAGAAATTTAATCTTCCAATCCTTAAGTCGTTTTTCAACCCGGTTTAGAATAGCCTTAAACTCCTTCATTTGAGACTTCCCAACCAACGCCGGAAGTCCCAAGTAGGTGTCATATCTTTGGGTCGCCAGGATAGCAGCAATTACGAGAACAGCTTCCTTATCTGCATTCGTCGTGTTTCGACTAAAAAATATTGCAGTTTTGGTAGCATTCAACTTGTGGCCAAAAGCTCGTTCATAGAGATTCAATACTCCAGTCAACCGATGCCAATGTACTACATCAGCTCCGCAAAACAATAAACTATCATCAGCGAAAAAAAGGTGGTTCAACCGAGGGCCCGTCTTAGAGGTAGGGACACCCCTCAAGGGTCCTTCATGATCCGCTCAGGACAACAGGGCACTAAGTGCTTCCGCACATAGAATAAAGAGATATGGCGAGATGGGATCGCCTTGACGAATACCCCGTGTGGGGATAATTGGCCTCATAGGGGTTCCATTAACCAACACTGAAAAATGAGCTGTACATATGCACATCATGATAAGATTAATCCATCTATTAGCAAACCCCATCCTCCTCATTATTGCCTCCAAAAATGGCCATTCCACACTGTCGTAAGCCTTGCTCATATCCAACTTGACAGCCATGAAACCTTTTTTCCCATACATCCTAGATTGCATGGTATGAAGAGTTTCATAAGTTGCCAAGATATTGTCCGTAATCAGGCGCCCTAGACTAAAGGCGCTTTGATATGGAGAAATGATAGCAGGCAACACCTCTTTTAGCCTATTTGCCAACACCTTTGAAATCAACTTATAAAGGACATTACACAGGTTAATGGGGCGATAATCTGATACAGACAAAGGATTATTGGATTTAGGTATCAGTGCTATATACGTAGAATTTAAGTCTTTATTCATAACTCCAAAATTTAGAGAAAAAAGTACAGCATTGCAAACCTTCGTTCCAATCAAATTCCAATTTTTTTTGGAAAAAACAAGCATTAAAACCATCCGGTCCCGGGGCCTTCATAGGGGCCATTTGATGGAGGGCAGTGCTGACCTCCTCTGCTGTAAAAGGGCGCAGCAGCCCCATATTCATATCGTCTGTGATTCGTCGGTCGATTGCCCCCAAGCATTCCTCCATGCAATCCGGTCCTCCAGAAGTAAATAATTCTCTGAAGTAATCCACAAAAGCATCTCCAATGGCTTCTTGAGACTCCATACAGTTCCCTGCTAAATCACACACCATTCGGATAGAATTGGACTTCACTGATTTGCACATGCATGAAAAAATCGAGTATTTTTGTCGCCATTTCATAGCCACTCCACCCTCGCACGCTGTTTCCACTTAAGTTCCTCTTGCTCCATTAGGGACTGCACCTGGTGTTTGATATTGGCAATTTCAGCAGCATACTCTGGTCCCTCCTTTGCTTGCAACCCAGCCAACCGAGAACTGAAATTTTTAATTTCTGTTTCAGGCTTTTTCTTTTTTTCCTGCCACCTTTTCAGCTCCACTTTACACCTCCCAAGCTTTGAAAACAGTCCCCTCCAATTGCCAATTCGTGTGTGCCGTGGGCTCCATGCAGAATTTATAACTTCTGCATAGTTCCCATCCAACACCCATGATGCTTCATGAATAAATCTATGTTCTGTTTTTCTCGTTCGCCACTGTTCGTGGAACACCA
Organism: Corylus heterophylla; assembly: GCA_016403345.1. Classification (NCBI taxonomy): domain Eukaryota; kingdom Viridiplantae; phylum Streptophyta; class Magnoliopsida; order Fagales; family Betulaceae; genus Corylus; species Corylus heterophylla. The sequence continues at coordinate 35,366,919 of CM028140.1, read as the reverse complement.
CAAACAACGGTAGATGATCAGAACAACTTGAACCCTCCACCAAAATTTCCGCCTGGGGGAATAGGTAGCTCCATTTATCATTAGCCACTGCTCTATCCAGACGTTCTTGAATAAAAGCTTCGCCCTCCCTACCATTATTCCATGTATATTTGGGTCCCTAAAGCCCATGTCCACTAACTCACAATCTGCCAAAGTAGAATGGAAATCATCCATTAAACCTCTATTTCTGCCATTCCTACCCCACTTTTCAGACAAAAAAAGGATTTCATTGAAATCCCCCACACAAATCCAAGGCTTAGGATCCATAGTTGCAAGATATCGAAGAAGGCCCCAAGCTTCTTTCCGTTTACTCGCCTCCGGGTGTCCGTAAAAACCCGTAAATTTCCACCAACCCAAAGAAGGTTTTGTGCTTACTTTTGCATTAATATGGCGTGGACTATAGTTTTGAATCACCACCTCAATTGTCTCTGCCCATAGAAGCCCCAACCCCCCGCTTTTGCCAACACAATCAACAACTAGCATATTGGGGAAACCTAACCTACTCCGAATCCGCTCCATTTTAGTTTTCCCCAGAATCGTTTCCATGAGAAAAATGATTTCGGGTTTCTTTACCTTCACCGAACGGCAAAGGTCACGAACTGTCCAGGGGTTCCCAAGCTCCCGGCAGTTCCAACCACTACAAGAAATTTGGTCATTAGCAACCAACTTATTAGCGGCGACCCCAAAGTTGCCGCTAATGAGGGATCATTAGCGGCAACTTTATCGTCGCCGCTAATAGCGGACGCTAAATACCAAAATAGTTGATATTTAGCAGCAACACTAATAGCGCAACATTTGTTGCCGCTATTTACTACCCATCGCCACCTTACCAAGTTGCGCGTTAGGCACTCAATAGCGCGACTCGAGTTGCGCTATTTAAACACAATTAGTGGCAACAATCCATTGCCGCTATTATGAAGCGCAACAGCGGCAACTTCAAAAGTTGCCGCTATTAGAGATCAATAGCGGCAACTTTGGTAGTTGCCGCTAATCGTCCCGACAAAAACAAATAAAAAATACTTGTCTTAATAGCGGCAACATAAAGTGGCGCTATTAAAACTAATAGCGCAACGTTAAAAGTTGCGCTATTGAGGATCAATAGCGGCAACTTTGGTAGTTGCGCTAATCGCCCGACAAAAAACAAATAAAAATACTTGTCTAATAGCGGCAACATAAAGTTGCGCTATTAAAACTAATAGCGGCAACTATCAAAGTTGCGCTATTGAAGATCAATAGCGGCCACTTTAGTAGTTGCGCTAATCGTCCGAACAAAAACAAATAAAAAAATACTTGTCCTAATAGCGGCAACATAAAGTTGCCGCTATTAGGGGCCTAATAGCGGCAACGTTAAAAGTTGCCGCTATTGGAGGATCAATAGCGGCAACTTTGGTACTTGCCGCTAATCGTCCAGACAAAAAACAAATAAAAAAATACTTGTCCTAATAGCGGCAACATAAAGTTGCCGCTATTAGTTTAATAGCGCAACGCGTTAAAAGTTGCCGCTATTGGAGGATCAATAGCGGCGACTTTGGTAGTTGCCGCTAATCGTCCAGACAAAAAAAAAAAAAATACTTGGCCTAGTAGCGGCAACATATTGTTGCCGCTATTAAGGTCCTAATAGCGGCAACTTAAAAAGTTGCCGCTATTTAGAGATCAATAGCGGCAACTTTGGTAGTTGCCGCTATTCGTCCAGACAAAAAAACAAATAAAAAACTACTTGGCCTATTAGCGGCAACATAAAGTTGCCGCTATTAGGTGCCTAATAGCGGCAACTTTCAAGGTGGCCGCTATTAAGTGCCTAATAGCGGCAACTTTAAAAAGTTGCCGCTATTGATCCCTCAATAGTGGCAACCTTAGTATTTGCCGCTATTTAGCACTGAAAAAAAATAATAATAATAATAATAATAATAATTAATTAATTAATTAAATTTTAAATATTGGGGCAATGCTAGTGACCTTACATATATAATAGAAAAGATTATTTACCAAAAATTCACCTCCAATAATATGTCATTATTTCTTTTATATTAATTATTGGTGAATTTTTTCTATTTTCTATTCTTATTTTTTATAAAAAAATCAATATTTATTTTTTCCTTTTAAAGAGAACAAATTCTCGTATTAATTATTATTGAAGTTTTCTATTTCTTATTCTTATTTAAATGTTTGATCGAACAATCGACCGATCTTGGTGAATTAATTCAATTGATCGTGATAGGATCAAATGATCGATCGATCAAGGTGAATTAGTTCGATTGATCGTGATAAGAACAAATGATTGATCGAACATCCAATTGATCCTAATGAATTAGTTCGATTGATCATGATAAGATCAAATGTTCGATCAAACATCCGATCAATCTAAATGAATTAGTTCGATTGATCGTGATATGTTTAAATGATCGATTAAACATCCGATCGATCCTAATGAATTAGTTCGATTGATCGTGATAGGATCAAATGTTCGATCAAACATCCGATCGATCTAAATGCTTTAGTTCGATTGATCGTGATATATTTAAATGATCGATTAAACATCCGATCGATCCTAATGAATTAGTTCGATTAATCGTGATAGGATCAGATGTTTGATCAAACATCTAATCGATCCTAATGAATTAGCTCGATTGATCTTGATAGAATCAAATGTTCGATCGATCTTACTAAATTAATTCGATTGATCGTGATAGGATCAAATTATCGGTTAAACATCCGATTGATCCTACTGAATTAATTCGATTGATCGTGATAAGATCAAATGATCGATCAAACATCCGATCGATCCGTAAATTAGTTGGATTGATCGTGATAGGATCAAGCGATCGATCAAACATTTGATCGATCCTAAGGAATTAGTTCGATTGATCACGATATGATCAAATGATCGGTCAAACATCGATCGATCCTTGTGAATTAGTTCGATTGATCGTGATAGGATCAAATGCTCAAATAAATATCGATCGATCCTAATGAATTAGTTCGATTGATCGTGATAGGATTAAATGTTCGATCAAACATCCGATCGATCCTAGTGAATTAGTTCGATTGATCGTGATATGATCAATTGATAGATCAAACTGGATATAATTGAAGGTTTGTAAGCTTTTTATATTATCTTAGTGCCTTAGTTATATTGATCTTATATTATCTTTGGATTTTGTATTATTTTATAATTAATTATAAGATAAATATCAACTTAATTATTTTTATCATAAAAATTTATTAAACGAAATTTTTTAGTTAATAGTATAATAATAAGAACATATTACAAGAGAAAAATTAAAAAAAAAAATAATAATAATAAATAAAAAAATATTAAAAAATTGTAAGTATAATTTTTTTATAAAAAAAAAATACCTCAAATAGCGGCAACATACTTGATCGTTGCTATTTGAGATAATTAGCGGCGACTGTAGTCGCCGCTATTGAATGTACCAAATAAAATTAGCGCCATCTTTGGCGCTAATTTTCTGAAATTTTCGTACAATTTTTTTTTTTGTTTTCTGACTCAAAGTTCCAAAATCACTCTCTCTCTCTCCTATATTGGAATTTCCCTCGGCGCACTCGTCACTGGTGCCGGCCACCTCTCTCTGATATTTTCCCCGTTCCCTCCGTCATCCATGTTCGGATCGTAAGCTAAGAGCATGCCCAGCGAGTTCGGCGAAACCCATTCGTAGCCAAATTTTACCGGGTGAACTCAAAATACCCCCCCTACAGCAAGTTCAGACAAACATATCTCGCCATTTCTTTTCTTGACATTCTTAATTCCAGGTCATTCTCTCCCTCTTCGCGCAGCTCTGTTTGGTTCTATAAAATTTTGTTTGTATTCCTTTTTATGCGTCTTAATGGCCTTACAGTCTCTGCGATTTGGTGTTTGATTTTAGTTTTGGTTGACACTGCGTTGCTGCTCTGCAAAACACCGGTGGGAACACGACAAAAATACCAGTCCGCAAAATCTCTCTCTTGTAGTGGTTAGTCTTCAGACGTTTTCTTGCCATTGGAAGTCTCTCTGTATTTAGGGAAATAGGAGATTTTGATGCTTTTCTTTGTTTTTATTCTTTTCCAATGTTAATATTTGATTTTTGTCAGTGGGTTTGGTGAATCTGAGGGGAATCAGATTATCAACAAGTTTGCAGTGAGATCACCGTCGAGTTCAATGATTGCTCTAAATAACTGCTACTTTCATGCCCTTAAATACACCACCCCATGTGAATTGTGTATTGACATTCCATGTAAATGCTGTGGAATATCATGTGATTTGTTTTGTTTTGGCAATTACAATCATGTGTTCTTTGATGATGTTACTCTGCTTTTAGCTTCGGGATTCAAACTTTATCCTACACATAATCTGCAATATGATTTGCTAAATAGGTTCAATCTCTGCCATCATTGCTTTTAGATTTGCTATATGATTTGTTATTCAATTTTGAAGCATCATAATGGATGCAAGCCCTAGAACTTCAGTCTAGGTATTCACATATTTAATAAGCCAACGAGAATCCTCAATTAGAAGCTTAGCATTGGCAATTCTTTTAGACCAAGACTTTGAAGAATTTTTAACCCTTGACAGGATGAAATCTCATGGATACTCTCAGGGCCTTTGCTTGCCCCTTTGCCTCCAACATTTGGCAAAGCCTTTTCAGGGCTGAAAAGCCTTCAGACCTACAAAGCCTTCAGACCTAGCTCAATTTTTAACCAACAACTGAGCTGGCATTGATGAAGGTGTTTATACCAAAACTCAACAAATCATTCTTACTCTAGGCAGGGTAATAAATGTGTAGGGCATCTTTGTAGAATGTAAGAGTAATCACTACCAAGCCTTTGAGTAAAGAATTGTATGATTGAGCTCACTTTTGCCTATTCAGCACCAGAGCATATGTTTTACTTCTTAGTGAGTTGAATGGTAAGTTCAAACTAGACGCATGCATGCTAGGATGAACTGAAAAATAGACACCCTTCCTATAGCACCCATAATTGAGGATTAATAGAGATTTAATATGCATCAACATAACATTTTTGCCTTCTGCCCAACTATAGACATCTCATCTAATTCCTAATGATATCTGACTTCAAATATCTCAATCGACAGCCCTTCTGCATTCCTTATTGCATTTTACTTTCAAGCCACACAAAAGAAAACCTCCAATATTTTTGAACCTTTGATGACCAAATGAACTTAAAAAATGAAGAGAAAATGCTTTAAAAACACAGAAAATCAGTTATTTACCTTCCATGACTCAGGGTGGTAAAGCAAGCTTTTTAAAAAAGAAGAAGATCCATTATCACAAAACTTTCTGCATTCTTAGAGAAATTTGAGTGTAATTAATAATGAGTATGCTGAAAGTAGTGGAGAATATAGGAACTGATTCCCTATGAAAGGCCGAAAGGTCTAAAAAGTCATATCATGATATTTTAATAACCCTTTTTTTGATCCGATCATCAAGTTTCATTTACATTATTAAATCTATCACAAAAATCCGTACACCCCCTCTAAAAAGTGCTTCTTTTAGGTTTGTAATGTGATCTTAACATATCAGTCTACATAAGTGCCTCACTTTTCACTTGGGGTTAAAGAATGAAGATTTAGAATTAAGGCCGTAAACGAATCGAATTGTTCATAAACCGTTTGCGCATTGATTTTTGACTTGTGGGTTTGGAATTACGCATACAATATGTCTATTTAATTGTGATTTTAAAGGTTACAAAAAAGAAATGAGTCTTCATGTTAGCGTTACTCGTTTATTTAAGGAAAGTAAAATGCAATAAGGAATGCAATAAGGAATGCAGAAGGCATTTTCAGTGTGCAGAAGGCATTTTCTCTTCATTTTTTAAGTTCATTTGGTCATCAAAGGTTCAAAAATATTGGAAGTTTTCTTTTGTGTGGCTTGAAAGTAAAATGCAATAAGGAATGCAGAAGGGCTGTCGATTAATAGATATTTGAAGTCATATATCATTAGGAATTAGATGAGATATTTTTATAAGTTGAAAATAGAAGAATGACTCTTTTGGACAAATCTGATGTGTCTTTAATAGAATAAGCAAAGAATGAAGATGTATTTTTTCCCCTAAAAGTTGGATCAACATAGGTGCTAGTTTTGCTCATTCAAATTCCATGGCTACTTATTGCATTAATTGTGCTCAAAGACAAGAAACTTCATCAAGGAAAAAGTAAAAAATGTTACAATATGTCAAGGAAATATATTTTAATCATTACAGATAATTGCATGACAAATTACTTAGAAGCATATACCTGCTGTATTTAATGCTAAAAGAAAAAAATAGACACCAATGCAATATACTACTATATTTATCCAGAAGAGTGTTCCAGTTGAACTGTATCCTACATTTTCAAGAACTGTAGAATGGGACAATCTGTAAGCCCATATCAATAACAACATTTAGCAAAAGCAGGACCACACAAGGAAGAAGTCTAGTTCAACATGCTACTCCCAGACTGGTCAAAACATAACTTTTTGTATTGGAGAAGCAAGATTTGCTACATAAAATATTTTTTTTATATATATAAAATAAATATGTCGATGAAGCAGTAGACTAGCTCTAGAAGAAGACTAGGAAGTAATTATGGTATTTATGAGATGTGGGAAAGAGTAGAGAGCAAAGCAGAGAGTGGTTGAAACTGCAGATTAGCAAAAAAGGAAGGAATGGTTGATTGGAAATTCAACAATTGAGGAGTTCTTCAATGCCTTCAATAGTCTACCATCCGCAGTAAATGAAGAGGAGTGAAAAGAAGAGTGTTTTAAATTACTTCCTTCCCAATAGTCAAAGCAGCTCTACTCTGTAAAGAAACCTGCACAATTCTTGAAATACTCACACCCATCTTAAATAGCTTTACGGGTTTTTAAGATCTTCATTGAAGCATTATTTTGCCTATAAATTGAAAGTATAATGTTTTGATTTGGAAGCTACCCATATCGATTTTCTTTCTTCTTTTTTTGTGTGTGTTTCTGTCCATGTTCAAATAATACAAGAGATTGCTTCAGTGAAACTCATTTTTCATATGTTTGCTTTTCTTTTTCTTTTTGTTTTGTTTATTGGCTGTGTTTCCGTATCTTCTTTTCTTCTAGGTTTGTTTTTCATAGGCACAAGGATTTACAGTTTATCCATCTCTCTTTCTCTTGTGTGTGCTTGGGTGAATAAGCATCTGTCCCAACTGTTTTGTAGGATTGTTCGAGCCTTTTTGGGTGAATAAGCAAGCGAAAGCAACGTTTGAGGGAGCTTTTGTTGTATTTTGTTTAAGACTTTGTTTTGATATTATAATGATTATAACAATTTTAGTTTGTATTAGAGGATAAGAACTTCAATTAGTTTTCTGTTTAAGAACTTGGAGAGAGCTCTTGTGTGTACTTTGTTAAGAAGTTGTCTTAATATTATAAAAATTATAACAAATTTGGTTTGTGTTAGAAGGTAACAACTTCAACTAGTTTTTTGTTTAAAAACTTTGAGTTAGTGAACCTCTCTTGACATATTTATCAAGTTGAGTAAACATTGCAAGAGAGTAATATTGTTATATAACAATATTTCATTTTTAAGTGTATACAGGATGACACGAGTGGAAGATGTGCAAGGAGTTGTGGCGCTAAAGGACTCAAATAAAGATGGGTACGTTAAATTCAATTTAATACTAGAATAGTTCATAACTTATGGTTTCAGGTAACAATTTAATTCTATTTCTCCTATGCTTGGATCCTGGGAAAGAGTAACAATTTGTCATTCAATTACCAAATGACTTATGGTTATTTTGAGCTTGTCATTCAATTACCAAATGACTGCTGTTTACAGTTGCATAACCCTTTTTTTTTTTGACAGCTGAACGGGTTGAATCTGCTGTTCAGGGCCTGAGAGAAGAATTTGGGGAGCAGCATGTGTGGGTACCTCCACAGGGACTTTTGAAAATTTTCTTCTGTTTTTGCTACCACTGTCATTTTTCCCTTAATGTTTTCTCCCTGGCTTAAGCTGTTGTTTTACTTCATGCTGCTGATTCTGAATCACTCCTTTCTTCACAGGGTACTAAATGTGATGTTAAAGACGGACAGGATGTGAAGGATTTAGTTGCATTTGCACAAGGAGAACTGAAATACATTGACATATGGGTATTAATTCTAGATCTTTTCCTCTTTGTTACTCTATTTGCTTAATGTTAAATTCTAGTTATTTCTCTTAAGCTGGTTAAAATCATGGGTTAGTTTTTCTTGCTGATTATAAATTTGTGCTTGGTGTTAAAAATGATTTTTAGCTGGATATTTATGGGTTTACCGGATAGTTTGAGATTTATGACTTATTCGTATATAATGACGCATGCTGCTATCTATGGGTATAGGATTACTTGCTGAATGACATGAAGTTAGCCTGAACAGTCTTTTGAACAGTTAGAGGAGCATAAATCTTTCGAATAATCATGAAGAACTGAAAGATGATAAGTCATAGTCTAGCAAAATAATCGGTCAAGAAAATAATTCTTCAGCTAGTGGTCCTCCGTATATGCTCTGTTTTTCATGGTATTGGGTGGGATTGTATTTTTTTTTTTCTTCTTTCTCTTAGGAATCTCACAGTCATGGATTAGGTGTGTGTTTGATTATGTGTTTATATACCTGTTGGGCCTCTCCACCTACAAACTTAAGCTTTTGGGTTAATGCTTTAACATGGTATTAAAGCTCGGTTTGTTTGTTCTTGGACTCCATGTCAAAGGCCTGTTTATCTTTGTTTTCATTTTGATTGGGTAATTGGACGAATTTGTCTCTGTTTGGAATGTTAGTGTATCCACAACTCTTGATTGCGTGTGTGCTTTATATGGGTTAATGTATTTTGTTGGCCTCTTGAACCACTAGTTTAGCATTTGGTTTAGATGCTTTAAAACTTTCAATTTTGCCCATTTTGGATCGATGCTAAGATTCAAATTGAAAACCCACTTGTGAATGAGTTCATCCAAAATTGCTCTTTTCTTTTTCTGTTACTGTTTTTAACTTTTGATGTGCTACTTTGAGCAGATTTAGTTCTGTGTTTACGACTTACCCTATGTTGAGAATGATGCAGATTAATAACGCAGGATCAAATGCATATAGCTATAAACCACTGGCAGAAGCTTCAGATGAAGATCTTATGTGAGCTTCCGTACACTTTTCTATCCCCTGTTAATGGCCAGCTTCTGAGTTATTTATAATATGGACTCTTTCTGTGCAGTGAAGTTGTAACTACAAACACCCTTGGTTTGATGATATGTTGCCGAGAGGTATAATTGTTTTTTCTTAAGTGGCCTGTCGAAGATATATTGTCACATGTGCATGTTGATTGATCCTTCAGGCAATAAAGATGATGTTAAACCAGCATCGAGGGGGTCATATTTTCAACATTGATGGGGCTGGTTCAGATGGAAGACCAACACCTAGGTACCCTTTTAGCTTACTTCAGTGTTACTCTCTAAACCAGCTAAAAAAATTTGATTGCTATTTTGTCTTTCTCATGCTGCTGCTTACCTTTTGCAGCCTATTAGTTTGGTTAGACAATGCACATAATATGATGGTCCTACTAATCTAATGATGCCCTTTCTTTTTTCTTTCTTTTTTTTTCCGGGGGGAATAGTTAAAAATATCACAGTAAAGAACATGGAGGGGGTGATATATGATGTAATTTGATTTATTTTGTTTACAGATCCTCTATAAGACTTGTTAAAACCTGCACCTCGGCATTTAAGTAGGTGTTGGTGGTTACCAAGTTGATATGGTGAGTTGGTGTCCCCAGTACAGACTTAATATCCATCTAGGTCCTGTAATTACCATTGTTAACGTTCATATTGGCTATTGGTTTTCTAGGGATTTGACCATCATTTCTAGTGGGAAAGTTGTCTCTTGTCAGTGTGACTGTGATGTGTAGCACTACATTTTTCCATTTATGTACTAATCTTTGATACATGGCATTTGTAAACAAGTATGTCCCCCAGAAAGCAGAAACATATGGTACATTTCTGCTGATCCAAATATATATGAAGCTTAATGTTCAGCTCATGTTCATTAAAGGGCTTTTCTTTGATTCAATGAAAATGGAAAAGAAAGAATTTCTTAGTTGTTTTCATACTGGGAGAAAATTGTGGGGAAAATTGTGGCAAAAGCCAATTATCCACCCTATGGGATTGATTTCCCCTAGGGGCCTACGGGAAGGTTTACCAACGGTCGTAATATCGTCGATTTCATTGGTCTGCATTTTGCTCTTTTTCATTACATTATTATTATATTATATGGTACGGTTGCCAAAGTATGATATATATATATATATATATATATATATATATATATATATATATATTTTTTTTTTTTTTTTTTTCTTTTTTTTTTCCAATAGCGGCGACCCTTAGGTTGCCGCTATTGAGTTTCTATTTTTTAATTCATTAGCGGCAACTCCTAAGTTGCCGCTAATTACAAACAAATAGCGGCAACTTTCAGTTGCCGCTAATGATAGAGGAATAGCGGCAACTTTAAGTTGCCGCTATTGACCTTTTCCATTTTTTTAATTTTCTTACTATAGTCGCCGGTATTACTTCGGATAAATAGCGGCAACTACGGGTTGCCGCTAATGATAGAGCAATAGCGGCAACTCCAAGTTGCCGCTATTGACTTTTTTAATTTTAATTTTTTTAATTTTCCTATATCATTAGCGGCGACTTTATGTCGCCGCTAATGACATACAAATAGCGGCAACTTTAAGGTTGCCGCTAATGATATACAATAGCGGCAACCTTAGAACCATTTTGAACCATTTTTTCCGGCAAAAAAAAATGTATTAGCGGCAACTCTAAGTCGCCGCTAATGACATACAAATAGCGGCAACGTTGAAAGTCGCCGGTATTTAGCTTCACCGTCCACTTACTACCAACCACCAAATAGCGGCCGCGAGTCGCCGGTATTTGTGAATAGCGGCAAGTTTTTCCTCATTAGCGGCAACTTGGAGTCGCCGCTAATGACCATAATTTTTGTAGTGAACTCATTATGCTCATTGCGGTCGGCGGGGTTGGGAACCAGCCACCGCCACTCCCGATCCAAGTTCATTCTTTTTGGTTGCTTCCGCAAACTCCGCCTGTGATAAATTACGTCCCTTCTTCCCCGAACCAGCTCCCCCTCCCTTAGCATCGCCCGCCTTTCGTTTCCCCAATTGTTCCACAGGAGAAGACGGGCTTGCCTGGGAGACACCACGGGCTCTCCTTTTCCAAGAAAATATTTTTGTTTCCTTGCCTGGACCCATTCCCTCACCCAAAGACGTGTTGGCCATATTTTTTTTCCACATCAGCAAGAGTTGGGCCAGGACATGCACTGCCCATTCCCCTCAATTCCACGTTGCTTTCCACTCCATTCCTTCCTTGAGAAACCAGCGCCACCTCATCTAAAATTCTGCCTTTTGAAACTGCTTCCTGTTTTGGCGTCTTTCCATTTAAAACCCGTTCCTCTCTCCCATTTTCCATAACCGGCGGTGCATGATTAACGTCTTCAACATTAACATTAAATGGCGTCATTCCTCTCCCAGCTGCAACGTCTTCAAGTTTAGGATTTCTTGCTTACTACTTCTCAGTCTCTCTATAAATATAGACCATTGTAATAGAGTTTATATACTTAAATATATTCAAGATATAGCACTAACACTCTTCATCACTGTCTCTCTATGCATTATGATTACCACAAAAAAAACAAGGTTTAGTGACATGGTTATTTTGAGCATTTTTTGCCAAAAAAACGTTTTTATTGATTTCGCAACGCTTGATTAGGAGCACTTGGGACACGTCGGTTTTTATGGCGACTAGAAATTAAGTTTGAGACTTTTTTTTATTGAAAAGCGCCTCGAAAATGAGATGTTTGAAACAAAACGCCCCCTTTTTAAAAAGGGGGCGCTTAGTGGTGAAAAAAGCCCCTTTTTTGAAAGGGGTCTTCCTTTTTAGAATGAGAGCGCTTCCTAGGCGAACACCCATTTTTTAGAATGAGGGCGATCAGGTGGGCAAGCGCCCCCTTTCATAAAAGGGGCGCTTGCGTGTAAAGCACCCCTATTTCTATATTGGAGCGCTTCCACACCGCAAAGCGCCTCCAATAATTAATATATGGAGAAAATGTTTTCCCCATGCAATCCATATATATTTTTTATTTTCTCCTGACATACAATACTCAATACAATATTGTATTGCATATTTTCTCCATAAATATTTGATCCATTCATCAATCTCATACAATCTTATACATATCTCACAACATATATCTAATCCATATATACAATATCATATCTCATAAGACATCCAAATCCAAAATGATGATATCATAAACACAAAGTGTACCGCCTCTTAAAAAAGTTTATAAAAATTGTATATTGCATATAAAATAAAATATATCAACGGGTTCACTTAGCATTTGGTGTCAAATACGTACTCAATCTAACAGGTCAAGTATACGTCTGTCACTTAACGATTGCCTGCAAATGATAAAACCAAAAAAAAAAAAAAATTAAATTACAAACATATATTTAACTATTTTGAAAGTGCAAACCTATATATAACTAGATTATATTACAAGTGACTAATATATGAAGATATACACATACTTTGTGATGATCTACGATGGTTACCTTCTGCATCAGCTGCATGCTCATCTTCATTTGTTAATCCATTCTCACCCATATATAAATAGATGCAAATGTATATTATGCAATTATATATATGTTCTTAAGTCAATTACAATGTAGAAGTAACATTTTTAATCATGAAAATGTAAATATAACTAATATAATCCATGTGCTCAAAAACTGGACGCTGATAATAGATCTGACTGAACTCTTGTATTTGACTAACTCTATAAATCGACAATGTAGAATACACTTTGACATCATTATATAAATATTCTCTCTTTTCAAGCGTGCACTTTTATGCGTTTTCCAATATAATCTGATCATTTCTAGACTTGCTTCATGGCTTTGTAGAGTTAAACTATTGATAAGCAACTTACATCTGGTTTTGCAGGTCACAGAACTGGGCATGTCTGACCTTTAGAACCATCTGTAATTGGCTTAAATAAATTGAGTCTTGTGCAAATATTCTTTCAAATATTACCCCATTATATTCAAACTTTTATGTTGAGAAATCTAATTTCGTGTTAAACAAAATATGAATCAAGTTCCGTTGCCAAAGACATGAAAGAAAAAATTTAATGAATGTTTTAGTGTTTATAAGTTGCAAGTGATAGAATTCTCTAAATTTCAAACGGAGGTCAAGTGGCTTATAGCCTCAGCTCTAAACCAGAACGACACCGTATCCGAAGCACCAAAACCAGTCGAACCCAAGGTAACGCTTTCTCTATTGTAACAGTAGTGTTTAAGCATTTTCACAATTTCACCCAAAGCCTTAACCTTTCAATGGCACTTTCTTCAATCTCTAAATTCCTCTCATTCTCACATCCCCAAAAGTCCCCCACTGCTTCCTCTGCCGAGAAATTCTAAACTCACCTAAATATTAAACCTAAATATTTAAACTCACGGGTTTAAATATTAAAGGAATAGGTAGCCTCTGCCCACATAATCTGGCAATGCAAACTATTCTTCAAACTCAGCCCAAAAAATAAAATTGAAGCTTACAATACAGAAGCAAAGAATATATATATACTCCTAAAAGCAGAGAAAACTTTGCTGAATTTAAAATCCCTAATTCTCCTAAAAATCATAATACATTAAAAATCTAACTATTAGAATCCCAAATCGACAACTTAAAGAGACAAAGAAAAACAGAGACAGAGAGAGACTCACTAGTACAGGAACATAACGGCGGAATAATCGCCGGCCGAAGAGAGAGAACACTATCTGGGTGCCGTAGAGAGAGGATACGTCGATCGATCGAGGAGATGGAGAGGGGGATGGCTAGCCGGTTTCAACTAGAGAAGATGGCCGGTTGGTTGGCCAACCGTGCGGGTCACTGGGCGCCGAAGAGAGAGATAGGGATATGGAGATTAAGAGAGGGGGGACTGGCTCCATAGAGAGAGGCTGACCGGTTTTGATTAGAGAAGATGGTCGGTGGGTTGGCCGACTGTGCGGGTCACTGGGCGCCGGAGCGGAGAGAGAGATAGGGCTATGGAGATTGAGAGAGGGGGTAGTGGCGCCGTAGAGAGAGATAGGGATCGATATATATTGAGGGAGAGGGGAGAGGATAGGGAAAGTAATATATCTTGATATATATTTTCAAATCGATATTGAGGGAGAAATTAAGTACTAGGGCGGGAGCTGAGGAATCAGAGTGAAAATTAAGTTCCCGCTCGCAAAAACAAAAAAAAAAAAATTAAAATTAAAAAATACTTATAAATTTATTTATAAAAATAAAAAGTAAATACTAAAAACTAAAAAACATTTAAAAGAGACTTAAACTAAAATATATATAAATGCAAAATCAGTTAATGTGATTGTCTAGATTAAAAATTCATCTATGTGATATAAAAGCAAAAATAATACTAAATCGAAAATTATCGGGATAGGCCACAATAATAATTTAATTCCTGTAATCAAATTTCATCAAAATAGTTAATGGATTCCATTAGTGTATCACGTCATCACCAATAGAATGATAATACATGTCATTCTTATTTAAAAGTAAATAAATATATTAAATATATAAATTATTTTTCAAATTAAAAAAAAAAAAATGAGGGCGGGGGAGGGGGTGGCCAACAAGCCACCCCCAGAAATGGCCGGGGGTGACGTGCAGCCACCCCTAGCCACCATGGGGTGACCCATGTGCCACCCCTTAGGTGGGGGTGGGCTTTGGGCCATCGTTGATTTGGTTAGAGGTAGTGGTTGGGGGTGGTGCACAGCCACCCCCAGCCAAATCTGGGAGTGGCCCGACGACCACCCCACCTGCAGGGTGGCACGCAAGCCACACCAGGGTGTCTAGGGGTGGCCGCGTGCCACCCTATGTTAAGTATGACTTGAATTAAAAGTCATGGTGGGACCTAGTAGTTTGTCTCCTTCAAATATGAGAGGTTTTTGGTTCAACTGGTTTGCTCATTTACGTGTGGGTTTTGGAGTCCTTCTCCTATGTGTAATTGGACTCCTTGTTTGACTTATAGTAGAAGTCCTAGACCAACATGTAAAAGGAGAGTTAAGCTTCTATATAAGAAACAAAGCATAAGGTGAATTGGTGTGTGCCAAAAATGTGAAGCGCCAAAGGGAGGAGAAAAAGAGAGAATTTGAGAGAATGAGGTACAAGGGCAGCAATGAGTGTTTTCTTCTTGGTGGTTTTTGGAGGAGCCAAAAACAAGTGATTAGAAGAAAAATGATGTTGCAGAGTGAGAGAAGAAAATAGAGATCAGCCGCCATCCGTTCCAACAAAAGAAGAGTTTGTACATCTGTCTTTTGTATTCTATTTTGGGAATAATCTCTCTTGTGTGATAGTGAGATTTGGGTGTATTGAGGCTTTGGGATCTGAGTGATTTTCTTTCTACTATTTTGTACTCCATCTTTTGATAGTGAATTTTCTCCGAGTCGTCTTCGCCAGTAGATGTAGGCTTGTTAAGCCGGACCACTTAAAATCTTTGTGTCGTGTGTGATTACCTAATCTTTGTTATTCCGCATTCTTCTTATTTTTCGCATCTCACGGGTCTTGAAAAATAGGATTAATTTCCTAACAACTGGTATGAGAGCTTTTGGTTCGAGTGGGAGCGATGGCAGGTGAAGAAGAAAAGATGGGAATTGAGAAGTTCAATGGCAAAGATTTTGGGTTTTGGAAGGTACAGATTGAAGATATTCTTTATGGGAAGAATCTTCATCAACCTCTTTTGGAAGAACAACCCGACGACATGGATGATAGTGAGTGGGCTCTGCTTGATCGTAAAGCCCTAGTAGTTATCAGGTTATCACTGTCAAAATCAGTTGCACACAACGTTGTAAAGGAGAAGACCACAGCAAGTCTAATGGTGGCTTTGTCAAATATGTATGAAAAACCGTCAGCTAACAACAAGGTGCATCTGATGAAAAAATTGTTCAACCTAAAGATGGCGGAAGGAGCTTCGATGGCACATCATCTCAATGAGTTCAACACCATCATAAATCAATTGTCTTCGGTGAAAATTAATTTTGATGATGAGGTTCGTGCGTTGATCGTCTTGGCATCTTTGCCAAATAGCTGGGAAGCAGTGAGGATGGCTGTGAGTAACTCTGTAGGAAAGAGTAAACTCAGCTATGAAGACGTCAGGGATTTGATTCTCAGTGAAGAGGTTCGCAAAAAAGATGTAGGTAAAGCCTCTTGTTCTGGTGCTGCTTTAAACCTCGAGACTCGGGGCAGAGGACAAGACAGAAACTCTGGTCAAGGTAGATCAAATTCTAGAAAAGGGAGAAGCAAATTCAGATTCGGCCGACAACTTGAGTGTTGGAACTGTGGCAAGACTGGCCACTACAAGAAGAATTGCAGGGAACTGCAGAAGGAGACTGAGAATGATTATGCAAACGTAGTGACTGAAAAAGTATATGATGCCCTACTTCTCTCTATTGATAGTCCCCTTGATTCTTGGGTCTTAGACTCAGGAGTATCTTTATATACGACAGCGATCCGTGAAATTCTCGAGAACTATGTTGCTGAAAATTTTGGAAAGGTGTATTTGCCTGATGGATCGGCATTAGATATTGTAGGCCTAGGTGATGTTCGCATTAGAGTTCACAGTGACTCGGTATGAAAACTACAGAAGGTTAGGCATGTTCCGGAGCTGAAGAAGAATCTGATTTCAGTGGGACAACTTGATGAGGAAGGACATTCAATTCATTTCCACAGTGGAAAGTGGAAGGTCAGCAAGGGAGCCATGATTTTGGCTCGTGGTCATAAAACGGATACTCTCTATATGACGATGAGCAGCAAGGATACAGTTGCTGTTGTAGATACGGGTGATGACTCAAAACTATGGCATCTAAGGCTTGGGCACATGAGCGAGAAAGAGATGAAGGTACTTATGTCAAAAGGGAAACTACCGGGGTTAAAGTCAGTTGAGTCTAATTTGTGTGAAGGCTACATTCTAGGAAAGTAGAAGAAGGTGAGTTTCGCGAAAATTGGCAAAGCACCTAAGCTTGGAAAGCTGGAGCTAGTACACACGGATTTGTGGGATCCCGCACTAGTGGCATCTCTTGGAGGCTCGCGGTATCACATCACATCTATTGATGACTCAAGCAGAAAGGTATGGGTTTATTTCTTAAAAAGTAAATATGATGTATTTGAGAGTTTTAAGAAATGGAAGACCATGGTTGAGACTGAAATGGGCTTGAAGCTCAAGCATTTGAAATCAGACAATGGAGGAGAATACGAAGACATAGGGTTTAAACAGTTTTGTGTAGTGAATGGGAATAGAATGGAGAAAACTATCCCGGGAACACCACAGCAGAATGGCGTGGCTGAGCACATGAACATGACCCTCAATGAGCGTGCTCGGAATATGATGTTGCATGCTGGGTTACCAAAGACTTTCTGGGTTGATGCAGTGAGTACTGCTGCATACTTGATAAATAGGGGGCCTTCCATTCTCCTGAGCCATAGACTACCGGAAGAAGTCTAGAGTGGAAAAGAGGTAAATCTTTCACATCTGAAAAGTTTTTGGTTGTGCTTCGTATGTCCAAGTTGAGTCTGATGCTATGAGTAAACTAAATGGTAAATCTAGTAAGTGTTTCTTCATTGGATATGGAGATGAGGCCTTCGGTTATCGATTTTGGGATGGTCAAAATTAGAAGATCATTAGAAGTCGAAATGTGACTTTTAATGAGTGTGCTATGTACAAGGATAGGTCCAGTGCAGAACCTGAAGTTACAAAGCATGAATCGAAAAAGTCTGAGTTTGTTAACTTAGATGCGCTTTCTGAAAGTACAGTGCAGAAAGAGAAACAATTCATGGAGGTGGAGCTTGATGAACAGTGTTCACTCACATATGAATGTGATGACGGAGAATCTTCAAGAGACTCACAACACCGGAAAGAGTTTTATTCTTTAGCAAGAGGCAAAGAGAAACGTGATCAAAAGGCACCAGAAAGGTATGGCTTTGAGGATATGGTTTCTTTTGTTCTAACAGCTTGTAGTGGAGATTCATCGTCTGTTCAGAATGGTATGCTGAAAGAGGAAGAGTTACTACGGAAAGGTAAAGCTTGGGAATCAGCAGAATTACCCAAGGAAAATAAGGCTAAAGAATGCAGATGAGTCTACAGGAAGAAAGAGTCATTAGAGAAAGTTGTACGGTCGGCGGGACTGATAGTGAGGCTTGGTGTAATGTCTAAATCAGGTCCTATGCTCAAGTTCAAGAGGCGCTTGGACTTGAGTGACACTTGTAGAGTGTGATTGCCCTTAGGGGCTGAGACGGAGACATCTGGAGGAGACACACTTTGGTAGACTTGATGGGATTCAAGTCAAGGTGGAGATTGTTAAGTATGACTTGAATTAAAAGTCATGGTGGAACTA
Source organism: Corylus heterophylla (assembly GCA_016403345.1). Taxonomy (NCBI): domain Eukaryota; kingdom Viridiplantae; phylum Streptophyta; class Magnoliopsida; order Fagales; family Betulaceae; genus Corylus; species Corylus heterophylla. The sequence continues at coordinate 35,348,430 of CM028140.1, read as the reverse complement.
GGGCCGGCAATTTTAACACGACCCGCAAACCCAACACGAACACGACACGAAGTTAACAGATAATGGGTTTGGGCTTATCGGGTTCGGGTCTACCCAATTAAGACATGATTAAATTCGTGTCTGGCGGGTCGACCCGCCAGACACATTTAATAAATGGGTCTGGTGGGTTAGTCGGGTCTGGCGGGTCTGGCATGTCACCCGAGACCCGCTAGACCCATTTAATTTAATTTAATTTAATTTTTTTTTTAAAAAAAAAAAAAGACCTATGTCTAAGTTCTAACTAAGTTAACCCTAACACTTACCGACTCACTCACGGCTTCATTTCACTCTTCACTTCACGACTTCACAGTCTTCACTTCACTGGCCTATTCCTTGCTTTTCCGTTACTTTTTCTTTGTGGGTTTATATATTAAAACATTATCTTTTAAATCATTATTTTAATATTAAAACATTATCTTTTAAAACTTTTATTCTTCTTGGATGGTTAGGATAAATTTGACTAGTCCTTTGGTTTAAGAGATCCCTTTATTAAATTATTTTTCTCAATTTTGATTAAGGTTTTTTTTTTTTTTTTTAAAAAAAAAGGTCGGGTCGGTCGGGTCGGGTCGTGTTACCTATTTAGTGCACGAGTCGTGTCGGGTCGTGTCTACCCGATATGACCCGGTTATGCTAAACGGGTTAAGCGGGTCGTGTCGGGTTACCCGGATATTTTCCGTGTTATAATCGTGTCAAACTCGCTAACCTGTTTAGCTAAACGGGTCGTGTTCGTGTTTCGGGTAATCGGGTCGCGGGTCTTAATGGGTCCTAATCGGGTCTACCCGATTACCCGTTTTGCCAGCCTTAGGTGGAACCTAGTGGTTTGTCTCCTTCTTCAAGTAGGAGAGGTTTTTGGTTCAACTGGTTTGCTCCTTTACATGTGGGTTTTGGAGTCCTTCTCCTAAGAGAGTTAAGCTTCTATATAAGGAACAAAGCACAAGGTGAATTGGTGTGTGCCAAAAACGTGAAGCGCCAAAGGGAGGAGAAAAAGAGAGAATTTGAGAGAAGGAGGTACAAGGGCAGCAATGGGTGTTTTCTTCTTTGTGGTTTTTGGAGGAGCCAAAAACAAATGATTAGAAGAAAAATGATGCTGCAGAGTGAGAGAAGAAAATAGAGATCAGCCGCCATCTGTTCTAGCAAAAGAAGAGTTTGTACATCTATCTTTTGTATTCTATTTTGGAAATAATCTCTCTTGTGTGATAGTGAGATTTGGGTGTATTGGAGCTTTGGGATCTGAGTGATTTTCTTTCTACTATTTTGTACTCCATCTTTTGATAGTGAATTTTCTCCGGGTCGTCTCCGCCAGTGGATGTAGGCTTGTTAAGCCGAACCACTTAAATCTTTGTGTTGTGTGCGATTGCCTAATCTTTGTTATTCCGCATTCTTCTTATTTTTCGCATCTCACAGGTCTTGGGAAATAGGATTAATTTCCTAACACCCTAGTGGGTCGGGGGTGGCAGCGAGCCACTAGGGTGGCTCCTTGGCCACCCCCTCCCCCAAAGGGGGTGGCTACCAACCTGCAACCAACCCTTTTTTTAAAAAAAAAAAAAATAGAAGTTAATTTGTAAATTTTAGCGGTAATTATCATTTCCCCCCAATGAACTGCGACCATTCGATTACCATATACCCCCATTAATTACCAACTTTACATTACGACCCCATAAAATTGAACTTCCATTTCGTTACCAAAACCCATATTCTATCAGTCAAGGTTATTTAGTCGGATGGGATCAACCGGCAATCACATATGTGTGACTAGTTTAGAATTAGGGATTCGGTGGTGAGTGGGTGAGTGTTGGGTTAGAATTAACGAAAAATTTCATAAGATTTATTTGAATTAAAGATATTGTACGGGGAGAGGGAAAATATTGAGGGGGAAAGTACTAGGCGAGAGCTGAGGAATCATAGGCGAGCTTAATTCTCCCTAAAGAAAATTAAGCTTGCGCTAACAAAAATAACTTCGGTGTGCCTGCTATCCAAGCGCCCTTATTTAAGGATGCCTAGTTGGCAGGTGCCCCTAATTAAGGGCGCTTGCCATCCAGGCGCCTTTAATTAAGGGCGCCTGGATGGCAAGGGCGCTTGGTGTGCCTGGCTGGCAAGCACCCCTAATTAAGGGTGCCTTGCTATCCAGTGCACTTAATTAAGTACACTTAGCTGGCAGGCGCCCCTAATTAAGAGCGCTTGGATCATAGGCGTCCTGAATTAAGGGTGCCTGCCAGTTAGGCGCCCTTAATTAGGGCGCTTGCCAGCCAGACGCACTTAATTCAGGGCACCTAGCTGGCAGGTACCCCTAATTAAGGGCGTCCTGAATTAAGAGCACTTGTCAGCCAGGCACACTTAATAATCTAAATTAGGGCATGCCCTATTGGAAAGTCCCAAATTAAGGGGATATTTTTCTGTGCAGGCGTTGCTAATTTTATTTTGTGTCGTTTACACAGTAAAACGTCCCTATAAGGGGATATTTATTAAAGCACATCTATCCAAGCGTTAGTAAACCTTCTTTTTTTTTTTCTTTTTTTTCTTTTCTTTTTTTTTTTTTGTAGTGGATCTTTGTCTCACTTTCTATATATGCTTCTTTATGAAAGAAAGTACCCAAACAGAGTCTTTGGCGGAATGAATTATTTATTCCATTATCAACGTATATATAGATGGTTACAAGAGAAGTAAACCTGAAAACAATCTCTAATTACCAACTCAACAAGAACTCTAATTACATACTGTTAGCGTGAGTTGTCATCCGGAATTATTATGGGAAGAAAGATCCTGGATTGCCAATCACTACGTATAAGGATTGATTGGCAATCTCCCATATAAGAATGAGATCCTTTATTCTTGCCTTGAAATTAGCTTAGCCGAGAATAGGTTCAATTGTAATGCTATTTATACATGATTATTCATTGTAAAGATATGTGGAAAAAATATATACAGAATTCTTCCTCTATTTTTTGTCACGGTATCAGAGCAGGATTTTGATCCTTTCACCTACATTTTTTTTCAATACTAATTCCTTCCATCTACTTTACCCACAACCATGAGCGGCACTGACCAACCTGCCGACAATCCAACATCCATCCTTACCGAATTAACCACTAGAATGAATGAAGTTTTGACCAAAGCTTCGGCTCCAACCCAGATCACCGACACAACTGCTGCTCCAATTGGCATTAAGTTGGATGGCTCCAACTATGCCCTCTGGTCCCAAGTTGTCGAGATGTATATCTCAAGCAAAGACAATATTAATGGCGATATCCATCAACCTCCACAAACAGATCCATCCTTTCGAAAGTGGCGCACAGACAATGCCATTGTCAAAGGATGGTTGATCAATTCCATGGAACCATCACTGATCGGGAACTTCATCAGATTTCCAACCGCGAAACTGGTGTGGGATTCCATTGCGACCACCTACTTTGACGGAAGTGATACATCTCAGGTGTATGATCTCCGGCGACGTGTGACTCGGCTGAAACAAGCAGGTGGCTCTCTTGAAAAATATTTTACTGACCTCCAAGGCCTATGGCGCGAGATTGATTTTCGCCGACCAAACCCGATGGAATGTGTGGCTGATATTAAGCACTACAACGACATGCTTCAGGAAGACCGGGTGTATGTCTTCTTGGATGGCTTGGATGATCGGCTTGATAAAATTCGAGGGGACATACTACAGATGAAACCTTTCCCTACTATTGAACAAGCGTACGCTCATGTTCGTCGGGAAGCTGTCCGTGAGCGATTATGATCACAGGTGATTCTAGTGATAATCCGGGAGCAGTCTTGGCTTCGAAGAGCTTCAGGTCTGGACAGAATATCCCATCCTCGACCAAGTCTCTCTCTCTCGGCAATGGGAAAGGCAGCAACCCTTCTCGACCACGAATTCCCTCTGATGGAACCAAGTGTTCACATTGTGGAAATTCGAAACATACCAGAGACACTTGCTTCAAACTACACGGATATCCTGACTGGTGGAATGAACTTGAGCTCGAAACGCCGTATCTTGGCTCGAATGGAGGAACTGGTTAGGCTGCAGTGGCTACAACAGAACCATGTCTCTCTCTCGTCGAGACGTCTAAAGGAGATGCACCGGCCACGGATCCAGGTAAATGTAGTCCTGCTCTTTGTAGCTCCTCTCGAGATGATGATAACGGCTCGTGGGTGGTTGACTCTGGAGCATCCGACCACATGACATTTGATGCCACAGACTTTGCACAAACATCTCAACCACGGCGAACGTGTATTGCAAATGCAAATGGGGTTCTTTCTCCAGTCACAGGGGCCGGCACGGTCAACCTATCACCTACTCTATCACTAACCCATTGTTTACTTGTTCCCTCTCTGTCACATAAGTTACTATCTGTGAGTCAGATTACCACAGCCATGAATTGTGTCGTACTCATGTATTCTACTTTCTTTGCTTGAGATATTCTTACCAAGGAGATCATTGGGTGTGGTACTAAGCGGGGGCTCTACTATGTGGATGATCTCAGTGTGGGACGTGCAAATCACATGCATCATCCAGTTGACGACAAAAAACGACAGATTTGGCTATGGCATCTCCGGTTAGGACATCCATCATTTGGTTATATGAAACATTTATTTCCTGATTTATTCTCCAACATGTCACTATTGATTTCAAATGTGAAACATGTATTCTGGCTAAGAGTCATAGAGCTACTTATCCTTTGAGCATGAATAAAAGTAATGTTCCTTTTGCTTTAATTCACTCCGATGTATGGGGTCCATCTCCCGTTTCTAAAACATCTGGAAATCGTTGGTTTGTGATATTTATTGATGATTGTACTCGCATGACCTGGCTTTACTTGTTAAAACACAAAAATGAGGTACTACGTGTTTTTCAGTCATTCCACACTATGGTTCAAACTCAATTTTCTGCTAAGATTCAGATTCTTAGATCAGATAACGGCGGTGAATATGTGAACCACCAGTTTCATGAATATTTCCAAAGTCACGGTCTTATTCATGAAACTTCTTGCCCTCAGACTCCTCAGCAGAACGGGGCGGCTGAGAGAAAAAACCGCCATATTCTTGAAACTGCTCGGGCTTTATTACTTGGAGCCCATATGCCCAGTAGACATTGGGGTGATGCCGTTGCCACAGCTGTGCATCTTCTCAATCGGATGCCCTCCAAAGTTTTGGATTTTAAGACTCCCTTACATACGCTGTCTACGTATGTCACCTTACCTACAATGTTAATGATTCCGCCCCGAGTCTTTGGTTGTGTTGCATTTGTCCATCTCCATAAGACCCAGCGCACGAAACTGGATCCTTGTGCCATCCGCTGTTGTTTCTTAGGGTATGCCTTACATCAGAAAGGATACCGTTGCTATGATCCAGCCAATGACCGCTCCTACGTGACTATGGATGTCACTTTTTTGGAAACGGAACCATTCTTCCCCTCTCCAGTACCCAACTCTGCTCGTCAGGGGGAGATCCATAGTGAAGAGCCGAATTGGTTGAGATTGGACTGGGCAAGAGTTAACGAGGTTGAAATCCACGATCATGAAGAAGTTAACAACGAAGAGGAGGTTTACGAAAGAGAACCACATACAGGACTGGATATGTCTGCAGAGATTGAGCCAGACCCCAGAGAAGTTTCTACACTACCTGAAGCTGAAAGAGACACCCCCCACGCCTCAGTACCCGAAGGCCCATCTCCTGAGAATATCCCCGAGGTAAACTCCCCAACTATACCTCCAAACTCTAGTAATATGGATACCTCTGTTGGCTATACTTTACCTTTCAGGCATAATCGTGGCAAACCACCTAGTCGATATTCCCTAGATGTTGGAGAACGAAGCTCAAAGTATCCAATTGCCAACTATGTGTCCACAAAGAGGCTATCCAAACCACTCAAGACATTTGTACATGACCTTTCCTCATACCGGGTCCCTACAGAAATCCATGAAGCACTAGCAGACCCTAAATGGACTCAGGCTGTGAAGGAAGAAATGGAGGCATTGCTGAAAAATGAAACATGGACTCTAGTCCCTCTACCGAAAGAAAAAAAGACAGTGGGTTGTAAATGGGTGTTCTCCATCAAACACAAAGCAGATGGCTCAATAGACCGATACAAAGCTCGGCTAGTAGCTAAAGGCTACACGCAGACATACGATGTAGATTATCAAGAGACCTTCTCACCAGTGGCAAAATTAAACACGGTTAGAGTACTGTTGTCTCTTGCAGCAAACCATGATTGGCCATTGCACCAGTTTGACGTGAAAAACGCTTTCCTCCATGGTGATCTTGAGGAAGAAGTTTACATGGATGTTCCACCGGGCTACGCAGCAAACTCTAAGTCTAAGGTGGTATGTAAATTACAAAGGGCACTATATGGTTTAAAACAATCACCAAGAGCATGGTTTGGGCGATTTAGCTTGGCAATGAAGAAGTATGGTTACAACCAGAGTAACTCAGACCATACACTGTTTTTAAAACGTCAACTGGGCAAGGTCACAACTTTAATAATCTATGTAGATGATATGATTATTACAGGCAATGACATAGAAGAAATATCAAGACTCCAAAAGCTCTTGGCGACGGAATTCGAAATGAAGGACCTAGGAGGACTTAAATATTTTCTGGGAGTTGAGGTTGCTAGATCAAAACAAGGTATATTTCTTTCCCAACGGAAATATATCTTAGACTTACTATCGGAGGTGGGACTATTAGAATGTAAGCCCGCAGACACACCAATTGTCCAGAACCATAAACTTGGAGAATATCCAGACCAAGTGCCCACAAACAAAGAAAGATACCAAAGATTAGTAGGGAAACTTATATATCTCTCTCATACTCGCCCAGATATTGCCTATGCCGTGAGCATGGTAAGCCAATTCATGCATTGCCCTAGTGAGGATCACATGGATGCAGTGATCAGAATTCTTCGATACTTAAAGTCATCTCCAGGAAAAGGGCTCATGTTCTCCAGGAATGATCATCTTAGAGTTGAGGGATACACAGACGCTGATTGGGCAAGAAACATATTAGACAGAAAATCCACCTCAGGGTACTTCACGTTCGTCGGTGGGAACCTGGTTACATGGAGAAGCAAGAAGCAAAACGTGGTGGCCTTGTCAAGTGCTGAAGCTGAATTTAGAGGGATGGCTAAGGGTCTTTGTGAGCTTCTCTGGCTTAAAAGACTATTAACAGAAATTGGCTTTGCCCCAAACAGTGAGATGAATCTATTTTGTGACAATAAGGCGGCAATTGCTATTTCACACAACCCTGTCCAACATGATCGAACCAAACACGTGGAGGTAGATCGACATTTCATTAAACATAATCTTGAGACCAAGATAATCCGTTTTCCGTTTATCAAGTCCGAGGATCAATTGACAGATGTACTTACAAAGGCTGTGTGCAGCAAGGTGTTTCACAACTCACTGGACAAGTTGGGCATCAGAGACTTGTATGCACCAACTTGAGGGGGAGTGTTAGCGTGAGTTGTCATCCGGAATTATTATGGGAAGAAAGATCCTGGATTGCCAATCACTACGTATAAGGATTGATTGGCAATCTCCCATATAAGAATGAGATCCTTTATTCTTGCCTTGAAATTAGCTTAGCCGAGAATAGGTTCAATTGTAATGCTATTTATACATGATTATTCATTGTAAAGATATGTGGAAAAAATATATACAGAATTCTTCCTCTGTTTTTTGTCACATACAACACAATCCAACCTACTATAGTTATCTAACAAGACTTGCAGTGCAATCTGAAGCTTGAAGAAGTTGATTCCTTCTTAACCTCTGTTTATTGGAGTTAGAACAGATTGGAGTATGACATAGTAGTTCGTATTGGACTTGGACTTGTCTTCTTCTATTAAGTGTGTTGCTGCTATTGGAGTAGATGAGGAGTTGTTGATGATTTGGTCTTCCATAACATCGCCCCTCAAATGAACGGGAGGGGCAGTGATCATAAGTTTGTCTTTGAGAAATAAAAACCTTGCTGAAGTGAGAAGTTTGGTGAAGATGTCTGCGCACTGATCAGCAGTGGAGATGTAACTTGTCACAATGTCTTTATGTAAAATCTTTTCTCGAATCAAATGATAATCCACTTCAATGTACTTTATCCTTGCATGATAAATAGGATTAGAAGCTAATGCAATTTCTCCTAAGTTGTTACACCAAAGCCGTGGAGGATATCTAAGTTGTAACTTGCAACCCCTTAAAAAGCTTTCTTAACTAGTATAACTCTAATGTAGTGATAGCCATGGCCCTATTCTTAGCTTCTGTACTAGATCTTGACACCACTGGCTGTTTCTTAGCTTGCCACGACTCCAGGTTGGACCCAAGGAACATGCTGTATCGACCTGTTGAATACCTGTCAATGGGATCCCCAGCCCAATCTGAGTCACAGTAGGCATGCAGCTGTAAGGGCTTTGAGTGAAATACAAACCACGATCTGCAGTGCCTTTGAGGTAATGAAAGACTATTGGCAACCTTAAAATGAGTGGTAGTAGGGCAGTAGAGAAATTGGCATAGTTGATTTAGTGGATAGGAGATGTCAAGCTTGGTTAATGTGCAATATTGCAATGCTCCCACAATGTGTCTGTAGAGGATAGGGTCAGGTAGAGGATTAGCATCTAATCTTGTAAGTTTGGACCCTCAAGTGCATGGAGCTGCATATATAGGGCATATATAGGGTTTAGCTCTAATTATTTAGACAAGGTCCAATAAGTTCAAAATGTACTTGGTTTGATTTAGATGAAGTCCTTTCGAGTCACGATGGACATAAATACCAAGGAAGTAGGAAAAACACCCAAGATCCCTCCGTTATAATTCCTACTGTAGAGGTAGGTTCAGATGGTGAGACTTGCTCAACCCCATGCTCATAAGCTCTGTCTTGCAATGCATTTGTGTACTATTTTCATTTCACACAAAGTGAGATAGTGAAACTATCCATTTATTTTAAATATCGTAAATATGCCCCTCTTGCTAGTTAAGATTCATATATATCGTAAAGGTATCCCACTCTATTCTTAAGGGACCATTTATAATCATGTAGCTTGATCATTGTTACAAATTAATGTGCTTCGACTTGTCAACTTTTACCTTGGTTGTGTTTATTAAACTCTAGTTTGTAGTAGGTGAAAATGTGTGTGTATTGTGAAGCCACGTGTGTGGTTCTAGACTTATTTTATAGAAGGCTTCTCTTGTCTTTTATATGGTGTAAGCTGCAGAAAAATCAGTATGTAAGAATGTAAGAAACAAGAAGAAGAAAATAGAAGAAAAAGAAGAAAGACCCAAGAGTCATTTTGCAGAAAAAATGACTTACTGCCCTTAGAGTGTGTCTTGTCTTGCTGGAAAATCCAGCCATCAATCATGCTGCTCCGTACCATGCTAAAGATTCATATTCATGTATATTAATTACAAGTTGAAGAGGGGGGAAACTAGGAACGAAAGTGAGATTTAGTACAATGCTATTAAAATATTGGATTAATTATGAAAAAAAAAAAAAAAAAGACACAGAAAACATCTATGCATAAAAGTTACAGCAAATGGGACAAAATCCAACGAGAGATAGCAAATCAAGCTTCGAAATAGAGATTGCAATAAAGACTCAGTTACCAAGAAACTTACAGTACTCTAAGGAGCTAACAAACCTAAAGTTCACAACTTTATTCGCGGAGAGATAAGATTGTCATCAATCCTTTTTTTTTTTTTTTTTTGTACCAAACCGAATTTCATTAAAAACATAAGAAAGTTACAGGACAGACATATTAAGCTAAGTAGCTTAGACAGATTAACCTAATCCAACCAGACTATAAATTCCTCAAAAAAGGTGCAGATGGAAGGCATCTGCGAATGCAGCCTGAAAAATCCCTTACCGTGGCGCAATCTGATGGACTTATCCATCGGGAGTACAAATACTTCATAGAAGCATCTAAACAGACTTCCACAAAAGTCATGGAAATTTAGATGCACGGTAAGGGTGGAAGAAAAGTTTCCAAAAAGAAACCAGAAAGAAAAGGAAAAAAAATCCACAACACTTTTTAAGGAGTCTGAAACCTAATCGGATCGAGGTTAACAGAAAACAAAACAAACAAGTTACAGAATAGTAACACAACAGCGTTACAGAACATAAAAGCAAGCTAAAAAGCAGAGTAAAATGTCCAAAAACCAAGAACGGCGGAGAAGTATGAGACGCTCGGGCCCACGAACCTGAGAGGGAACCAGAAGATCGGCATAGTAGGTGGGTGGAGGTGGAGCGGCGAGAAAGAGGCCTCACATGCTGGCGCGTGGGAGACACGCGCCTGCGAGTAAGATCTACTCGCAGGCACGTGTTAGACATGCATTGGCACGTGGAGGTCGGATGGGCAGATCGCTGGTGGCAAGCATTGGCGGAGACGACCAGGAACCCTGTGGAGTGGCTCGTGTGCATCCAAGACTTCCTGAAATCAAAAGAATAGATTTTGAAGAAAACATCTCCAAAGATTTCAAGAGAAAAACTAAACCCAGACTCAAAGCGGCTGAAGATGGTGAAGGTCTAAGGTTTTGAGGTGGAGGATGGACCGTTGCAATTTTTGGACAGAGATAAGGCTTCCGAGGAGGTAGATAGGGTCTCTAAAGAAACAATTTTAGCCTCTGAGGAGGCTAGAAAGGGTGGGAGAGGGGAGATAAAGGAAATAGAGAAAAAATGGGGGAGGAGGAAGCCGATGGCCAGTGATTGATATACAGTGACATGGCCAGCCGAAGCGGTGGCTTTATTTAGTACGTGTGCATGCATGCATGCAAAGCTCATACCTTATTTGTAGAGAGATAAGATTACATCACTTTTATTTGTCTCTTTATTTTAGTACATTAAAAATAAAACACAGTGACATGGCCAGCCAAACCGGTGGCTTTATTTAGTACGTGCGCATGTAAAGGCTACCTCGCACAATATATTTATATAAGATTGTCATCACTCTCACGATCAATCAACACCCATGAGCCGTCGTCGTTTTGGACCATAGACATGTTCTTCGTAGTCCACTAATTATCAAGAACTCGGAAATCATCTATTAGGGCATCCGACGTCTAGTTTACAAGCGCAATTTCACGATTCACTTCCAATTTAAAATCCCTAGCTTCCCCAAGTGTTCCTGCAGCTCCATGCAGATAAACTTCCAAATTATCCGCTATGGACTTGGCTTCATTACTTCCAACAGGAAAATCTTTTAAGTATCGCGATTTACGATCAGAATCAATCATCAACTCCTCTCCCACGTCGTCTACGTTTGACATCCACTGATCCTGCAGACGGGTGTTGATGCCATCATGCTTATTATTGATGCGTAACACATGAAGATTTTTGAGATTTGAGAATACATATTTAAATCCTTGGTTCCCGACGCGGGGCACACTAAACCCAAAGGCTGTGACGAGACAGGTCTCAGAAATACTCGAGGGCTTGACATTATATGGATTATAGACAATATCGACCGCATTTAGAATTGCCATTGCAGCTCCCGAGCTGTAGCCTGCCACAGAAATGCTCACTTCCTCTTCCTTGTATTGGTCTACAAGTTGCTTTACCTCGCTTAGAACCTGAAAGCAATGGCATACATATGCTTTCTTTCCTTGTATAATCAATCATGTGAAAATGGTTGTACGTAGTACATTAATATAATAATAAATAAATAAATAAAAGGTAAATTGGTCTCTTTTTTCTCTCTTTTTGGAATACTCTTCCCTCATTTTATATTATACCCTCTTTCTTTCATTTTTTCTTTTTTTTTTTATTTTTTTTTTTTTTTATTGCATTTCGTACATTCAAGGTAATCCAAAAGTAATATATGAAATCTCACCTGCTCTCTACAACTAGTGGAATTGAATGGGGAACCCTCATGAGCTGTAGTGTACATGGAGTACCAACAAGAGTACACCTTTGGATCATGCTCCTTTCCAAGTATTTCAGAAGTGTTATAATATTTGTTACAAACATTTTTTTTTCAGTCATTTGAAAATGTTTTATCATTTGATAATATCCTCACGAGTTTTTATAAAAAATAAAAATCATCTTTAACTATTTTGGTTTATAACCGTTTGTATTTATTACTTGGTTATGAGATATAACTTTTATAACCGTTTGTATTTATTACTTGGTTATGAGTTATTAAATAAAAAATTAGTTTTAATTGATTTTTACCGTTTTGACCGTTAGTCTTTAACAAGTTTTATTGTATTTTGACCATTTGATTATTAACAAAAGTTTTACCCTTTTTTGGTGTTATAACCATTTGGTCATTAATTATATAAAGAAAGAAAACATCCCAAATCCTATGGAAGAGTGAGTTTTCAACAAGAAAGAAAGAAAGGCAAACTCAATTTCTTTATAAAAGAGTTTTGTCCTATTTTAGAAGACCAATTGCATAGAATTCTATTCTATTCAATTTTTATTTTCTCTTCGTGGTTTTTTATCAAGAAGATCAAATGGTTGTTTTACTCGTCTTCGTTATTGGAAGTGTAACGAAAGTAGACGCTATAGTCTAATCTTGAGAGGTTGCGTGTCAAATGATCCGATCGCACCGAGTTATACATTTCTGGAGGCACGAATCAACCTTTAAGGACAACGCTCTTGCGTGATTCTATGGCATTGTGAGATATTTCCATACTCTACTTTTCATCTCTTGTATTTTATTTATTTTATTTTTAATATTCAGATTGTAATTATTTTATATCAATGACAATTTGTACACCATCAAAAATTATTTCCAACAATCTTAAAGGTTGATTATGATGGTTGCACAAATATTTTGATTAGTATCATAATAATAGTATTTAAACTTATGAGAAGTCAAATACTATAAGAGTTTGCGATATGCAATTCGCATATGAGAAAGATGAAATCAAATATTGAGTGGAAAGATTTTATATTCATTTATCAGAAAAAAGAATTTAATTTCATGTGTAGTTATTGAAAATGAAAATATCTTGATTGAAACAGTTTTCAATTATTTGAACTCAATTTATTGATTGTGAAATAATCTTTTATTGTTGGGTTACTATTCTTACAATAAAAAGAGTTAAGCCTTTTTATGGATATGTAGAACTTAGCATTTTCTTTGTTATGTTGTGCTAAGCTTGGTTGAAAAAATCCATGTAGATTAATAATAATAACAATGAATAGTTATGCATGGTGTGATGGAGAAAAATATATAGACACTGCTAAATGTGTGCAGACAATACAACTTTGCTTAAGATTTTTGCAGGTAAGCACATTGTAAGAGGAAAAGATGTGGTGCGCATATTGAGTTGATCGATTCTCACGACATCTAGTTAGTGTATGGTGACGACAATCTATCTTGGGAGATCTTGGAGTAAAGTTGTTGGCTTCGCTGTGAGTTTTAAACTCTGATTCATAGGTCTTATTTTTTAAGACATAATATACATTTCATTTATTAAAATGAAAAAATTCAAGTTATGAAGGTGCTCCTTGATTGAATTAAAGCTGGTGCAAAATTTTATAATTACATAAATTTTGTATATGATAAGCAGTGGCTTCAATTAATTCATCTATTTCAAAGAAGAAATAGTATTTAGCATTTATGTTAGCTATGACATGCTAGGCTAACATAGGCACTTTAAGTTATTTGGTAATTCCTCATATATATCATTCTGCTTTCAAATTTCTCTGACATGATGGTTCAAAATAAAATATATGTGATTGTCGAGGTTCATTTGATATATGGTAAATTTATCATATCATAAGAATGATATCATTGGCGTATTTATTAAAATGAGCCAATAATAGTTGATTATTATTTGGTTGAGCTTGATACTTTGCATATTTATTGGGGTTTTAGTTAAAAAGATTTTATTTTTAAAATCTTGATAGAACTTGAAATATGCAATCTCTATATATATAATATATAAGGATCATGTTAAAAAATCACAAGGGGTGGTTAATATTTTTTAAAACAGCTTTAGAACTATCAATTGACAGAAAAGAAAGAAGAGAAAATGACATATCATACTTGAAGAAAGATAAGCTCATAAAAGTCATTTCTTAAAGCATTTGTGTGCTATTATTAAAAATTTATTTTCTTGTGACTTTTTGGTTTATTCCATTAATATTTAGCATGATAGATTTATACATGTAAATCTTGGCTACATCAAGAGAATGAAGAGAAACCAGAATACTGGAATAAATTATGAATGGTATGATTATCAATTTTTAGGCTATCTACCTAAGTGTGGGGGGAAGCCTTTATTTTGTTTGTCACATTCATAAGCATTGTTTGGAATACCTTGAAGTGTGAGGATATTTGACAAATGTTATGTTACCCAAACCTAAAATAAGGAAACTTGGTTTTAAAACCTATGATTGTGATTTTATTGGTTTTACATATAGTAGTTCATGCTATAGATTCCTTACTATCAAGAGTGATGTTTTAGATTGCAATGCTATTATTGAATCTAAAAATGCTAGTTTCTTTGAGCACGTGTTTCCTTTGAAAAATAAGGAAAAATTCTTTCATCAATTTTCTATTGCTTCTAATAAATTATTGGTGATGCATAAGAATTGAGAAGAAGCAAGCGAGCTAGAATTAAAGGAATCTCGGTAATGATTTTATTGCTTATATTATTGATAATTATTCAATATGTTATGATGAAGCAATTAAATCTCTATTTGATGCATTTTTTGGTTAGAAGCTATAAATAATGAATTGGAATAAATTATGTATAACCATGTTTAGGAACTCGTTGAGTTACCTCGTAAGACTAAACTAATTGGTTGTAAATAAGTGTTTAAGAAGAAGCTTAAACTGGATGATACAATAGATAAGTACATGGTAGACTTGATAGCTAAAAGTTCCAAGTAAATGCAAAATAATGATTATTTGATACTTATTTTTCAGTTACTAAAATTGCGTATATTGAAATGTTATTTGCCATTGCTTATATTTATAAATTTTTTGTACATCAAATGAATGTCAAAGTTATTTTTCTAAATGATGAAGAGATTTACATGGAGCAACCAAAGGGACTAGTAATCCCGAGTCAAGAACATTAAGTGTGCACACTGATGAAATCCTTGTATGGATTAAAGCAAACTCTTAAACAATGGCGTTTGATAAGGTGATATTATCTAATTTATATTTGATTAATTGTGCAAGTAAATGCATAGGAAGTTTTACAATAATGAATATGTCATTATTTGTTTATATATATATATATATATATATATATATAGACTAGTAATCCCGGGTCAAGAACATAAAATGTGCAAATGTGATATTGTCTAATTTATATTTGATTAATTGTGCAAACTCCTATACAATGAAGTTTTACAATAATGATATGTCATTATTTGTTTATATATAATATATATATATATATATATATATATATATATATATATATATATATATATATATATATATATATATATATATATTGACAACTAGCTTATTTTATTTTTGTTTAGCTAATATTGATGTTGTGCATGATACTAAAATATTGATTGCATCTAATTTTGATATGTAAAACATAGGTAAAGTTAATGTCATGTTGAACATTAAAGTTATTAGAGATAATGATTGCATTATTTTATCTTGGATATATTATGTCGAAAAGATGCTTAAAAGATTTAAACACTTTTATTATATACCTATGTCTACAGACTCTACACCATATGATTCAAAAATACACTGGGTTAAGAATCATAGTGATGAAATTTTTGCAAGAAAAATATACACAAATCATTGATTGCTTGATGTTTTAACAAACTATATATTCCCTGATATTGCATATATTGTTAGCAGATTGAGTAGATATACTCATAATCATGGTATTGAGCACTATGATGCTATCTCTAAATTATTGAGATACTCAAAGGGCACAATTAATTTTGGTTTGTCATGTTGTGATTATCTTACTATATTGAAAGGATATTGTAATGTTAACTAAATTTTTGATTCAGATGAGCAAAGCCTATTAGTGGCTATGTGTTTACTCTAGCTAGAAGAGCTATCTCTTGAAAATTCTCAAAGCAAACTTGCATAGCAAGGTTTACTATGGAGTCAAAGTTAGTCGTCTTGGAGAAGGCAAGAACTGAAGAAAATGGCCGATGAGCCTATTGATAAATTAATTTGCTTTTATATGCTAATTTAGTTTCACCTGTGTTTTCATTGTACTTGACAGGCTGCCATAGCTCAATCAAAGAGCAAAGAATTTATAATGAAAAAGTGCACAATATTGTGAGGCAGCTTATTGAGACCGGTATATGTCAATGGGCCTTGTGAGGTCATAAAAGAATTCTGCAAATTCTTTGACCAAGCTACTAGCAAGAAGGCTAGTCAGAGAAGCATCGATGGGGATAAGACTAATACCCAAATTATGGCACTATGATTGATACCCAACTTGTAGCGCCCCGGAATTTTCAAAGTTATTTAAACAGATTATTTTTGATGATGATGTTATTTTGATATCCATTTTAGCCTATTATTTTAATTCTGGGGAAATTTATGATATTACAGAGATTGGTAATTAGAGAATGGTAATTGGTGAAATAATAGGATAGTAAATGGTAAGAAAAATAGTAGATGGATAAATGTAGATATAATAGTGTTGGTAGATGGAATAGTAAAATGGAAGGTAGAATAGTCAATGGTAGGTATAATAGTACTAGTAGAATGGAGATTTATATATGGGTAGTAGTAGGTGAAGATTTATAGATAAGTACTAGTAGATGGAGATTTATAGATAAGTACTAGTAGATAGAGATTTATAGATGAAGATTAGTGGATGAAGGTTTGTAGATGAAGATTGGTAGATGGAGATGGTTTCCTATAAATAGAGTCCTCACCCTTCACAAATTTCACCACTCCACTCCCTTCTCTTCCACATATTCTTCATTCTTCCGTTTTCTACTCGGTCTTTCTTCTTTCTGAAAGTGTTTACACGAAACAGAGAGAGAAAGGGCGAGACAAAGCGTTGCAAGAAAGAAAGAACACGAGAGAGAACGGACTTGAGTAATTAGTTTGAAAGATATACTAGTAGTGTTAATCAGATTGGAGCAACTAGATCATTTGACCACTTTTAGCTTCAGTCTAGATGTAAGTAAATTTACTACCCCTTCTAAAATTACTTCATGTCATGCTATTTATTTATTCTTGTATCAAACTGTAAATGATTATTTTATTTACCTGTCATGGATATATGTTGCATGCATGAAGCATTTCTAAAAGAATTATCTAGAAAGTTTCTATTTCTTTAAACGCTTTATAAGTACAACAAGTTTATATTTGAAAATGTTTCCATTTTGAGAAAAGAAAGTTGAGAAATAATGATGATTATAAGAAAGAAGAATGATGATAAACCCTCCTACATGTTGCCCTAAGATGCATCAAAAGAAGTACAAAGAGAAGTACAAGAAATGAGTTAAATGTTTATGAAATGAGGGCACATGTATGGAGGAGAGTATTTTTGGCCCCAAGATAAGTAAGGATGAGAGGAGTTCGGTACCGATACTCGGATGGAGGCGAAACCACTGAAGGAGGCTATGCCAGAAGGTGGTATTCCATCAACATGACCGTTGAGTGCACCAAGAAAAGAGTTAATTGACGGTCGGGCATGGCTGAGGCCACAGTTCAGTGCCATGGTCACAAGGACCCGCAACCCTCGTACACAGGGGTAATAGTGTACATGGGCCCTAATATGAGAAAATGATAATATAATTTCAATGATGATTTACTATGATGATTTTCAATGATGATATACTATGATGATTTACAATGATGATTTATAGCGATGCATTATGATGATGATTTATAAAGATGATTTATGACGATGATCTAATAATAGATGTAATAGTACGTATATGATACGGAAGATGCAACCGTACATACATGTATTATTATTATTATGGCTGGATGTATATTTATTTGTAAAAACAATTATCAAAACTGAGAACAAGGAACAAAACTATTTATGGTTGTGGATTTTACTTGCTGGGCCCCCTTTGGGCTCATTCAGTTTTATTTCTTGTTTTCAGGTAGAAAGGACGCTGGAATAGAAGGCCGAAATTGGGGGGGGAATAATTATTAACTTTCAAAGTCTTTTCATATCAATTATTGTAATAATATGATTTTCCGCAACTAAAGTTTAATGTTTTCTAATTTCGCTTGTAATAAAATCTTTTAAATGATGTTTTATATATTTATCGTATCCTTTAAAATCAAGCACTCTGATAGACCTTATAGATCTTTGCAAGAACTTTTGTTGTAAAAGAAGAAAAGTGGCAAACTCAGCCTTAACGGGCTGGGGATGTTACAATTTTGGTATCAGAGCAAAGGTTATAAGGTTCTGGCAGACTTTTCAAAAAAAAAAAAAAAAAAATGGGGTTAATGGGAAGCCACATTCCGGCAAAGTAGAGTGTATTTTTTTGTGGTCTCTAATATATGATGCATGAGCATTTTCTAATGGTTATTTTTTTTGGTTAAAAATCATCTTAGTGTGATTAATCTGGACGATTTTATTATTGTGATCAATGACGAAGATGAATTTTCTTTTATAAATAGGTTGTGATCTATAGTATCTGCCCATTTGGATTTGCGGCAATTTTCTTGAGTATCGATCAATAAGAGTATATTTTAAGGTGTCTCGAGGATTTGAAATAGATTATTGATCATGACTTAAAAAAAAAAAAAAAAAAAATCGTATGATGGTTTTATGGATTTAGGTTGTGAGATAAATTATGTAAGTAACTTGGTAATGAATGGTCTTATGGATGTCGGTTATGAAAAGATTTTTGAACTGAATTAATGGTATAAGAGTTTATATGAGTTTTTGGTAATGGCTAAGGTTTAGTTGATGACAATAATGACACTATGATTAATGTTGTAATATATGGATTGATGAATAGGGCTTTACGTAGTGACATGAAGTGATTGCCTAAGTATTGCAGGGACAAATGAAATAAGGTATACCCTAGAATATATAAGATATTTTGATATTTACATTTGTGGTTTAAGGATTTTGATATTTTCAAATGATTGTAATGACTTTAAGGAACAATTCTTGAAATCTTTGAGGTGATTCTTATAATTTGAGGTGTTAGGTTTTCTGTAATTAAGGTAAACTATGTGAAGTGACGATTAAGGTTTTGAGGATGAATTGGTACTCTTAGGTAGTGGATAATATTTAAATTTTGAGGCATTAGTAAGTCTTGTGTTATGAGAATTTTAGTTACATACCAAAGCTTTTGATATAATTTTCTTTCATGAGGAAAAGATGATGGATTATTATTCTTGAGGTATTTTGAAGTATAAAGGTAAGAGTTGAAAGACAATATAATATAGTGATATGATCTAATTTTCCTTTATAAGATATATGTTCAACAATATTCATGGATTTTAGAGGTTGATAACATGTGATGGTGCATACTTAGATGTTTTATTGAAGTGATTAACTTGTTAAATAAATTGTTTGTTTAAAGGAAGTTACTACAATGACAGAATGATTACATAATGAATATTGATTGAGTACTGGATGATTACGAAAAGAAATGGTTGGAAAACAAGCTTCTTATAATATTACACACCAGTGTCCATGGTTTAAAAAAAAAAAAAAAAAAAAAAAAAAAAATTTGCTGCATAAAGAGACATGTGGTAATGATGAGCAGATGATTCCACAGAGCTGCTCTAGGAATATTATTTCTGCAGAGAAAACCTAGTGTGAGCAGAATCACATATATTTATATAATTGAATTATCAAAGAGAATATTTATTTATAATGAGGTACCCGACTAGAGCACATGTGGGAAGACTTGCTACACCCAAAATCGACCGAGTTTATCGTGATCGTCATTGGAGACATTCGGTATTTTCTCCATTTCTAGCATCTTTGATCCCATGTCTTCCGCATAAGACAACACAATCTTTTCAGTGAGTATTCTCCGCTTCAAATCCACGTGTCTTCGTTTGTAGTATTTGAGTAGTCATTGTATGACCCCAATTTGTTTTCTTAAGACTTTCACTCATCGACCGCATGCAAACGTCGTGCCATGTCGAAATGAAGCGACATCTTGGATCTCGAACGCCAATGAATCGTTAATAGCCTCAATATCCGATCTATTAGCTAACAATGTCCGATCCCGTGGAATTACGAAACCTTTGGCCACCGCTACAGCGAGAGAATTGTGGAGCATGACGAATCGTGAATAGTGATAGGACGATTGTCAAAGGCAAAAGTTGGCTGCCATACGTCAGGATATGTAGCAGGTTCAGTAGGGTGTGCAATAGGTACGACGGGATGAATAGCAGGCACTTCAGGGGGAACAGCAAGCACATCCGGTTGCACATTAGGAATAACAATGGGTTGTGTTGCAGGAGCAGCATTCAAATCGATGTTGTTAACGGATGACGATGATGCTGCCATATTTAGGAGAGTAAGGAAGATAGTTGAGAATACGAAGAGTTTGGGAGAGATGAAGTACTGAGAAGAGACTGAGCGTCATAAACTGAAGAGATTTTTTTTTGGAAGTTTCTGGTAGCAGCAGACAAGTGGCTTTAAAAAAAAAAAAAAAAAAATTCAGGTGAAATAAACAGTAAACAACAAAGCGTTAGGCGACCTCGGGCCGCGATGGAAAATTTTGTCAGAAGATCCCGTGGAAGTAGGATCTGGCCTCCTGTCATAATTCGACGGAGCTCATTTTTCAAACCTACTGTTCACTCAACGACTTTGAATACCATGCGTGAGCAACCGAATGAATTGTCATGCCAACGCGCACCACACGCGCTCGTTCATTATCCAGAAAACCCTTCATATAAATTCACACCTCTTTCTCCATTGCAACATATGCCTTCTGATCATACCCCTTCACCTGAGATCTTCTGCTAATAGCTTTCCATACAAAGAAAGCTCGACTGTTCTCCTAGTTGAGCGTATCCTCAAGAGAAAAATGCAGCATCACAACATGATTCACAAACCCAACACCTTATACTCTCAGTGGTAAACCATTGAAGCAAGATTATCGTTGATCATGTCCTGATGAAGCAAGATTATCCTTGATCATGCTTCTCGGATAAGTATCTCTCTTTTCTTCAAGTCTTCATACATGACAAGAGAGAGAGCTTCCGATGTGGGTATTTTGAAAGTCTCGAAGGAGTCACATGCACATCAGTCTGAAATGCTTATCAAATCTTCTTTTACGAAAACAACAGACTATCTGTCTCTCTTTTTCTCTTCTTGACCTTGCAAGACCCAAGAAAGAGAGATTTTAGCATGTGTACTTTGGAACTTCCAGCTTGAAAACTTACCCACATCTTGCTTTGCTTGCTGATCAATTTAATTTCTAGAACGTAGCAAGGCACAACATGTATTAGTCAAGAATGGATGAAAATCTTACATTTCAAATTGAGTTGGACTAATAATTACAAGTTTCTTTTGCTGAGTTACGAGTTATCAAGTAAAGATGTAGTACAGAGAGATTTTGCTGATATTGTAACACCGACGCAAGATTTGGGATGAGAAAATAGAAATAATTGTGTATTTAGAATGAATCAAATTATGATGTCACTTCTAAGGTATATTCGTGTAATGACGTTTTTGGGAGATATAAACTATAGAATGATGGTGCTATTTACTTTTACAGATTTATGATAGTGAGAAGTTAATAATTATTAGAGCATCATATTAATATTTCGTATACATGATTTGGAATACTGAGATACGGAGGAAAATATAGGCAGAGATGATTTTTACACCTTTCTGGTAAGATTGATTAAATTAGATCGAGAAAATTATTCCGAGCTTGCAAGGAGGACTATGATGTTTGGAGGTATGGACTGATGATCACATGACTTTTTATTTAATTTGATGTTTAATCCTTGACTGTAGACTGTCTTATATAAGGAGATGAATAATTTGATTGTTGTCATTAAAAGTTGAAAAAAAAAAGGGGAATAGATTTTGAGGTATGGTTTTAGTGTGAACTGATGAACAATTGCAGAAATCGAGACTTTAGACTGTGAATAAGATTTATTCCTAGAAGAAGGAGACGAAATTTCAACATGATAAAAGTGAATATTGGAAAGTAGGCTCTGATGAATGATTGAAAAGAATATTTTAAATCTGAATCGCTCAATTTGAAGATTGGACGGTAATACTATAGGCCTTAATTTCGAGGACGAAATTTCAAAAAGAAGGGAAGATTGTAGCGCCCCGGAATTTTCAAAGTTATTTAAACAGATTATTTTTGATGATGATGTTATTTTGATATCCATTTTAGCCTATTATTTTAATTCTGGGGAAATTTATGATATTACAGAGATTGGTAATTAGAGAATGGTAATTGGTGAAATAATAGGATAGTAAATGGTAAGAAAAATAGTAGATGGATAAATGTAGATATAATAGTGTTGGTAGATGGAATAGTAAAATGGAAGGTAGAATAGTCAATGGTAGGTATAATAGTACTAGTAGAATGGAGATTTATATATGGGTAGTAGTAGATGAAGATTTATAGATAAGTACTAGTAGATGGAGATTTATAGATGGATACTAGTAGATGGAGATTTATAGATAAGTACTAGTAGATAGAGATTTATAGATGAAGATTAGTGGATGAAGGTTTGTAGATGAAGATTGGTAGATGGAGATGGTTTCCTATAAATAGAGTCCTCACCCTTCACAAATTTCACCACTCCACTCCCTTCTCTTCCACATATTCTTCATTCTTCCGTTTTCTACTCGGTCTTTCTTCTTTCTGAAAGTGTTTACACGAAACAGAGAGAGAAAGGGCGAGACAAAGCGTTGCAAGAAAGAAAGAACACGAGAGAGAACGGACTTGAGTAATTAGTTTGAAAGATATACTAGTAGTGTTAATCAGATTGGAGCAACTAGATCATTTGACCACTTTTAGCTTCAGTCTAGAGTAAGTAAGTTTACTACCCCTTCTAAAATTACTTCATGTCATGCTATTTATTTATTCTTGTATCAAACTGTAAATGATTATTTTATTTACCTGTCATGGATATATGTTGCATGCATGAAGCATTTCTAAAAGAATTATCTAGAAAGTTTCTATTTCTTTAAACGCTTTATAAGTACAACAAGTTTATATTTGAAAATGTTTCCATTTTGATAAAAGAAAGTTGAGAAATAATGATGATTATAAGAAAGAAGAATGATGATAAACCCTCCTACATGTTGCCCTAAGATGCATCAAAAGAAGTACAAAGAGAAGTACAAGAAATGAGTTAAATGTTTATGAAATGAGGGCACATGTATGGAGGAGAGTATTTTTGGCCCCAAGATAAGTAAGGATGAGAGGAGTTCGGTACCGATACTCGGATGGAGGAGGCTATGCAAGAAGGTAGTATTCCATCAACATGACCGTTGAGTGCACCAAGAAAGAGTTAATTGACGGTTTGGCATGGCTGAGGCCACAGTTCAGTGCCATGGTCACAAGGACCCGCAACCCTCGTACACAGGGGTAATAGTGTACATGGGCCCTAATATGAGAAAATGATAATATAATTTCAATGATGATTTACTATGATGATTTTCAATGATGATATACTATGATGATTTACAATGATGATTTATAGCGATGCATTATGATGATGATTTATAAAGATGATTTATGACGATGATCTAATAATAGATGTAATAGTACGTATATGATACGGAAGATGCAACCGTACATACATGTATTATTATTATTATGGCTGGATGTATATTTATTTGTAAAACAATTATCAAAACGAGAACAAGGAACAAAACTATTTATGGTTGTGGATTTTACTTGCTGGGCCCCTTTGGGCTCATTCATTTATTTCTTGTTTTCGTAGAAAGGACGCTAGAATAGAAGGCCGAAATTGGGGGGGGAATAATTATTAACTTTCAAAGTCTTTTCATATCAATTATTGTAATAATATGATTTTCCGCAACTAAAGTTTAATGTTTTCTAATTTCGCTTGTAATAAAATCTTTTAAATGATGTTTTATATATTTATCGTATCCTTTAAAATCAAGCACTCTGATAGACCTTATAGATCTTTGCAAGAACTTTTGTTGTAAAAGAAGAAAAGTGGCAAACTCAGCCTTAACGGGCTGGGGATGTTACACAACCTCTGTGATTGGAGATCCCATGAATGAGGTTTAATAGGAAACAAAGTCACATGTAGGGCTGGCAATTTTGACACGACCCGTGAACCCGATACGAACACGACAAGAAAAAACAAGTATTGGGTTTGGCCTTATCGGGTTCGGGTCTTAATCGGGTCTACCCGTTTAAGACCCGGTTAATTCGTGTCTGGCGGGTCTACCCGGCGGGTCCGCGGTCGACCGTCAAACATGGTTATCGTTCGGTCCGCGGTACCGTTAGACCGATTCTCGTTCGGTCTAACAGCACCGTTAGACCCGGTTATTGTCCAGGTCTAATGGGTACCCACCAGACCCGGTTTAAAAAAAAAAAAAAAAAAAAAAAAGTCAAAAAATGAGCATATTTGTAGTAATTCATAATTCATATATTTGATTACATGGAATGGATCATGGATCCTTCAAGACTTTAAGTAGACAAGTATTTTGTAATAAATTATGAATTTAATGTTGATGTAGATTTGAGTTTTGTTTCTTTTTTATTATTATTATTATTTTGTTTTTGTTAGCTTTTTTTTATTATTATCTTTTTCTTTATTGCTATAATGGAAATGTTGACACATTTTACCCCTCAATCTCATTCATATTTTGATCATTTTGAAATAAAAATTTTAGTTTTGTCCCTACTTAAACTTTATGCTTTATGAGGTATCGATGAGGGCCAAGTACTGGCTTACTAATAACCAAGCGTCCAAGCCAACCCCTCGAGTAGGTCATACTTAATAGATTTTGAGGCCTAAGACAACAAATTTAGGTAGGGCCTTTTTTATATTTAAATATTTAATTAAATTATTTTAATTTAAAAACATTGCTCTTGCTTTTTGCCCTTAATTTTTTTTTTTTTTCAAATGATTTGCAAAATTCATCTCTGTTATGAGATATTTAATTTCAACAAATTACAGATATCATATTTTGTGTTGAAATATACATAATTCTTTTTTAGTAGAATGTAATTTGAGCAAAATTAAATTTCTTTATACTAAAAATTATTTTAATAAATGAACTTAGGGTGCGTTTGGGAGTGCGTTTTTTAAAAAATAATCTGCGATTTTAAACCAAATCGCAATTTTAGGGTGTTTGGGATTGCGATTTTAAAAACGCAAATTTTAAAATCGCAAAAAAATCTGCGATTTTCATAAGCTGATTAGAATGTGCTTATTTGAAAAAGTGTGAATTTAAAACAAAATCACGATTTTTATTAAAAAGATATTTGGCGCAATAGTTACCTTTTTTAGAACGGGAATGAAAAAAATACCAAGAATACCCACCTAAAATATATTAAAACCCTTATTT
The DNA here is from genome assembly GCA_016403345.1 of Corylus heterophylla. Classification (NCBI taxonomy): domain Eukaryota; kingdom Viridiplantae; phylum Streptophyta; class Magnoliopsida; order Fagales; family Betulaceae; genus Corylus; species Corylus heterophylla. The sequence goes on along the minus strand of CM028140.1, from coordinate 35,322,988 downwards.
TCTCTTTTTATTTTTTTCTTCATCCTCTCTGTCTTGTTCATCCTTATTGGTAATTTGGTTATGAAACCGCAATTATATGCTAATGTTATCCAAACCGCAAGTACTTTTTAGTATGTTTTACCAAACGTCTGTGCGATTTTAAAAAGTAGCGATTTTAAAAACACAATTTTTAAAAACGCAATTTTTAAAATCGCACTTATTGAAATCGCACTCCCAAACGGGCCCCTAGTCAATATGCTTGCTTATTTTAAGTTTAGGTGAAATCATGAGTTTAGTAATTTCTTTTTTAGTACAATTACGGTCACTTTCCATTATTTATTTTTATTTTTCTTATCATTTATTAAAGCCTTTAGTATCTTGGAACTCAATTTTTTTGCATTGACAGTGTATTGATGTATTATTATTACAATTTTGATTTTTTTTTTTTTTTAATTTTTTTATAGTTTATGGTTTTAACGGGTTGGGTCTATCTGATTAGACCCGATTATTTTAAACGGGTAAAACGGGTCGTGTCGGGTTACCCGACTATTTTCGTGTCATAATCGTGTCAAACCCGATTACCCGTTTAGTTAAACGAATCGTGTCTGTGTATAGGTTAATCGTGTAATGGGTACCCGCAAGTCGTAATCAGGTTGTGTCAGGTACCCATTTTGCCACCCCTAGGATCACGGCACACTACAAAAAAATGATTTTTTATTGACATAAGTTTTCTGACGTGTCAGGTGGTCTGACACGTCAGCAAATCCTCCTGACGAGATAATTTTGACGTGCTTCAGGCGTTAAGATTGTGGGTGTCAGAAACGAAAAATTTCTGACGTATTAGATTTAACACGTCAGAATTTCCTAACGTGTTAGAGTTAACACGTCAGAATTTCCTAACGTGTTAGAGTTAACACGTCAGAATTTCCTAACGTGTTAGAGTTAACACGTCAGAATTTTCTAACATGTCAAAATTGGCACGTTAGAAAAATTTTCTGACGTCACTTTCTGACACGTCAAAAATTTTCTGACGTGTCAAATTTTGACACGTCAGTAAATTTTTTAATTAAAAAAATCCTGAAAAATTATTTTTTTTAATAATTTTAAATTACTGACGTGTTAATTTTGACATGTCAGTAATTTAAAAATAATTTTCTTTTTTTTTTAATTTTTTCTGAATTTTTTTCAATTAAAAATTTTATTAATTTAAATTATTTTTCAATTAAAATTATATATATATTTTACAGATTCCTGACATGCTAAAAATAGCATGTCAGAAATTTCTGACGTGCTATTTTTAGCACGTCAAAAACCTGATATATTAAAAAAATTAAATTGAATTTAAATTTCCTGACGTGTCAAATATTGACACGTCAAGAAATCCTGATGTGTTGAATGTAACACATCAATAAATATTGACGTGGCACATTCAACACGTCAAAAAAAAAATTGTTGACGTGCCAGTTTTGGCACGTCAACATTTACTGACGTGGCAAAAAAAGGATATTGTTTGCCACGTCAAAAAATTACCTTTTTTTTGTAGTGATATGATACTGTTAATTTATATTTATTAACTATTTTGCTGAGAAGATTAGTGATGAGTCCATCCCTATGGTGTAAGACAGTACAAGATACAAAGTGATTAAGGGTGAGCTTAAAACTCTTAATAGGTCCATAATCCCTACCTGTTGAAATGGGGTGTTCCCTACACACACTCCTGATGGATACCACCTATGTGAGTGTGGAGGTATTATCTCCTATGAGACTTGGGTAGGTCTCTAGAGCGCTGATGAAAGCCATTTTATGGTGTAATAACAAAAAATGTAGAGTGAGTAATTAAGGATGAGTTTAAAACTCTTAATGGGTCCATAGTTCCTACTTAGTGGGATGTGATGTTCTCTGCATACATTCTTGATGGACGCCACCTATGTGAGTGTGGAGGTGGTGCCGCTTCCTATGAGACTTTGGCAAGTCTTTAGAGCACTCACGAAACCCAGAGGTGCATGGCCTGTATAAGGTGCCAACTCGCTATAGAACAACCTAATTTTCTTTATTTGATTTGATTTGATTTAAATTTTTGTTTTTGGAGAAAGGTATATGGATGATAAGTTTGTTTAACTTGTGGATTTGGTTAAAAGAGTTTAACCCTACCATGATTCATTAAGTTCCTACTTATTTATCCTAGATGCGGTTAAAACTTTCGGGTACCACATCGATACATGCTTTCAATCTCCTTTTATTTTAATGTTTGTAACATGTGGGGGATTGTTGTAATATTTGTTACAAACATTCATTTTTCAGTCATTTGAAAATGTTTTATCATTTGATAATATCTTCACGAGTTTTTATGAGAAATAAAAATCATCTTTAACCATTTTGGTTTATAACTGTTTGTATTTATTACTTGGTTATGAGATATAACTTTTATGACTGTTTGTATTTATTACTTGGTTATGAGTTATTAAATAAAAAATTAGTTTTAATTGATTTTTACTGTTTTGACCGTTAGTCTTTAACAAGTTTTATTGTAGTTTGACCATTTGATTATTAACAAATGTTTTAACGTTTTTTGGTGTTATGACCATTTGGTCATTAATTATATAAAGAAAAAAACATCTCAAATCGTATGAAAGAGTGAGTTTCAACAAGAAAGAAAGAAAGGCAAACTCATTTTCTTTATAAAAGAGTTTTGTCCTATTTTAGAAGACCAATTGCATAGAATTCTATTATATTTAATTTCTATTTTCTCTTTGTAGTTTTTTATCAAGAAGATCAAAGGGTTGTTTTACTAGTCTTCGTTATTGGAAGTGCATCTTTAATGAAGGTAAACGCTATAGTCTAATCCTGGGAGGTTGCATGTCAAATGATCAAATTGCATCGAGTTATACATTCCGGGAGGCACGAATCAACCTTTAAAGATAACGCTCTTGCGTGATTCTATAGCATTGTGAGATTTTTATATACTCTACCTTTCATCTCTTATATTTTATTTATTTTATTTTTAATATTCAGATTCTAATTATTTTATACTAATGAGAATTTGTGCACCATCAAAAATTATTTCCAACAAGAAGTTGAGGCCAAACCCGAAGCAGTAATAGAATGATCATTCTTCGTCTCAGCCTCCCCCTCGGTTCCCCTCCAAGTAATCAAAATGTCCCTCCTCCCTAACACGGTGGTTCCTGTATCGGTGGTCACCGCAACGTACCCAATCCAATCCAAGTGGAATCCCCGTCTGCTGGAGCAACAACATTGGACTTCTTGATTGAGATATCTGTTGGAGCATAAAAATATTTTGTCACTTCATAATTATATAGATTGTTCTTTTCTAAGCCTACCTCGGAGAACAAGTGCCTCTTCGCATAGCGGGAATGTCCACAGTTCTTAGACTTCTTGTCTTTGATGAAGGCATCAAAAATAGCTTGAACCCTTTCACCGTAGTGAATGATCATCCGGCGGAGATCAAGGTGGAGAGGATAATGCTGGGTTGTCTATGAATATTATTAGAACATGTGTTTTGTCTATTTGTTTTATTCTTTTTGTCTAAAGTATACTAGAGTCATGTGTGAGTGTCTAGGTGTTTATTCTTCTCGTCTAGAGTATTATTGTCCAGAGTGTTCTTGTCCAGGTGAGTTTAGTTTCTATAAATAGGTGAAGCTTGTAGGAACAATCAACTCAACTTGAAATATTTATCAAAACTTTGAGATTTCTCTCAACTTTCTCTGCGGAGAATTACCCTTCAACCTGCGGGTTGTGTTGCAATCTGCGGATTGTGGTTTTATTTTCTTGGTTAAGAGACAAAGAAGCTCTTAATCTTTTGTTACCAAGTCTTTTCCTACGTCACTTGCTCAACGCCATACTCATAAGATCTTTCTTGCAATGCATTGGTGTACTATTTTCATTTCACACAAAGTGAGATAGTGAAAAGTATCCATTTATTTTAAATATCGTAAATATGCCCCTCTTGCTAGTTAAGATTCATTTATATCGTAAAAGTATCCCACTCTTTTCTTAAGGGACCATTTATAATCATGCTGCTCAGTACCATGCTTAATACTCATATTTATGTATATTAATTACAAGTTGAAGAGGGGGAAAAGTAGGAACGAAGGTGAGATTTTGTAGAATGCTATTAAAATATTGGATTAATTATGCATACCATTTATTACAAACAGAAGGCATAGAAAACGTCTATCCATAAAAGTGTTAGCAAATGGGACAAAATCGAACAAGAAATAGCAAATCAAGCTTCAAAATAGAAGTTGCAGTAAAGGAGCTAACAAACACAAATCTCATAACTTTATTCGTGGAGAGATAAGATTGTCATCACTCTTATTTCTCTTTATTTAGTACATTAAGATTAATATACAGTGACATAGCCAAACTTGTGGCTTTATTTAGTACTAACAGAAAGGTTACCTCACACACTTTTCTAAAGAGGTATGATTATATAAGATTATCATGAATCATCAATCTCATGATCCATCAATCTACACAAAGAGCCGGCGTCGTTTTGGGCCATATTCTTGTTCTTCGCCATCTACCAAATCATCACTCTCGTGATCCATCAACACCCAAGAGCCTTGGTCGTTTTGGACCATAGACTTGTTCTCCGTGGTCCACCAATTATCTAGTACGTGATAGTCATCTTTCAGAGCAGCCGACTTCTTGTTTACAAGTTCAATTTGACGCTCCACTTCCAGTTTAAATTCTCCATCTTTCCCATGTGTTCCTGCAACTCCATGCAAATAAACTTCCAAATTATGCGCGTTGGAATATTCAATAACAAGATTTTTCAAGTATGGCGATTTGCTAGTATCGATTATCAACTCCTCTCCGATATCTACGTATGGGAAAAGTATTGGCACCGATGGTGGCAAGGAGGGGACAACATCTCCTGGCAAATTATTGACGCGTAAGACATGAAGATTTTTGAGATCAGAGAATACTTTGAGAAATCCTTCATCTCCGATGCGGGGCACACCAAACAGAAACGCTGTGACGGGAAACTGCTTGATTGGCTCAGTTGTGCTCGGCCCTAGAGGAATATTATATCCATTGTAAACAATGTCCACAGCATTCAAAGTTGCCAATGCAGCGCCCAAGCTGTGGCCGGTCACAGTAATACTCACTTCCTCATCTTTGTACCTTTTTGCAAGTTCACCTACCTCGCTTAGAACCTGAAAGCATTGGAATATGTAATCAACTAATTATATATAATCAATCAAACAAAAATCCCTTCTATTAGAACTTATAATTTAGAGATAAGAAATGCAAACAAGGAAGAGACTTAGAGAATCAAGGGTTCGGCCTGTAGCATATGTTCACACATCAAAGCATTTTTATGACTACATTTTTCCTTAATATTGGTATACAATACTCACGTTACAGTCTTTTCTACTTTTACATTAACAACAATAAAGTTAATTTGTAACTCTTATCTCTTGAATTATTGTAACTCTTAACTCTTATTTTTTTCTCCAAATACTATTTTATTATTTTATATTATAAATTAAAAGAAAAATGCATAATATATAGTATATCCAAGTAACCAATCCGCAGGTATATAAAACATGAAATCTCATCACCTGCGCTCTACAAGAAGTGGAATTGTAAGCGGAACCCACTTGAGCCTTAGTGTACATGGAGTACCAACCAGAGTGCACCCTTGGCTCATGCTTCTTTCCAAGTATTTCAGAAGCTGAGGTCAAAAAAGCATCAAGATCAATTTTCCACTCGAGTGGCCGCTCGGTACCCCTCCAAGTAATCAAAATGTCCCTCCTCCCTAACACGGTGGTTCCTGTATCGGTGGTCACTGCAACATACCCAATCCAATTTGAATCCCCAGCCGTTGGATCAACAGCGATGGAGTTCTTAAAGGACCGGTTGCTGCAGATATCTGTTGTAGCATAGAAATACTTTGTCACTTCATACTCATATGGATTGCCCTTTTCTAAGCCCACCTTAGAGAATAAGTGTCTCTTGGTATAGCGGGAAAGTCCACAGTTCTTAGACTTCTCGTCTCCGATGAAGGCATCATAAACAGCTTGAACCCTTTCACCATAGTGAATGATATACCGGCGGAGATCAAGGTCGAGAGGATCTAGCAGACCTTTCCACTCTTCCTCTCCGCTTAGCACCCTCCATTTTGTTGCTATGTTACTCATGATTCTTTTATTTGCCTCGATGCACGCTCGTGATGATTGATTCTTAGTGCGTGCATGCCTCATCCCCATGCAAAGGTATCCAATTTATAAGCTATAATTTCTGAATTTTTACTCTTTTTTTTTCGTATCATTTCGGGACCACATTAATTTCTAGCAGTTAATTTGCATGTGATATCTAGTTAACATAACTCACCATCACTATGGATGGGGGGAATAAGAACCACCTTATTAGGGTAATATGGTAAAAAAATATTTTAAGACTCTAATATGGTAAAAAGGTAATAATTAATAGTGTCTAATTAAGGCCCCAATTAATAATTGTACAATAAAGGCTTTTTCTAAAAATATATTTAAGGTTCTAATATGGTAAAAGTTAATAAATAGTATCTAATTACTCTCTCTGCTAGGGTTTCTTCACCTAGCATAGCGCGCTGCCTAGAGGGGGAGAACTTTTTTGCTCTCCCCCTCCTCCCCTCTTTCTCCCTTGTCTTTCTTCCCCTTCCCTCCCCGCCTTTTCCCTCCCCTCCCCATTTTTTTTTTTTCCCCTTTTGCTTGTCTTCGTTTTCTGCTTGTTTGTTTGTTTTTGGCACATTTTGTTGGTGTCGTTCTTGGGAAATTCACTCAAACTACCCCCCAGTTCTTTGAGTGTGCTGTTGATCTCTTCCTCGCTGCTTTGTTGTCCACCGTTCACTGCCAGGTTTGTTATTGCGCCCCCCATCGCATTTCATTGTCCCTATTTGCTTCCAATGCTAGCTTCGGTTTCCAGCAAGCACGCGATCAGCCTTTCTTTCGGCTGTCATCATTCACCTAGTGTGCTCCTATTTTTTTGGCTTTCTGGTTTTTTTGCTTTTATTTTCCCTGTATTTTTTGGTTTCTGTTGTTTTTTCCCCTGTTATTTGTTCTTTATTTTATATTTCCTATTGTTTTGTTGCTTGTAATAAGACTCTGTTTTCTTGTTGATTCGTGAGGTATTTGTTTATGGTCCAAACCCTTGGATTGTAGATGAGATCTATATTATGGCTTTCGGGTCGAGAAGGAAGAGTTTCAGCATTGGGATTTTCTATTCCCAGATCGAGGAATAAGAGCTACCTATGCATTGGAATGAGTCTGTCTAGAGTAGATCTATTGTTATATCTAAAGATTAGTCATGGGTTAGCGGATCTTGTTTGAGATTGGGATGGTTGTATCTTTGACGTCATCTTCGACGTTTGTAATCTCGTACCTTCGGCTATGGTTGCTTCAGACCTTTTTGCTTTGTATTGTAAGAGCTTTATGCTCGTATTATCTTTGAATAAATGTGACTGGAATGTTTTCCTCTTAAAAAAAAAAAAATAGTATCTAATTAAGGCCTCTAATTATGGTAATAGTAATTATGGGTTGAAATTCATCATTCATATTCATGAAAGTCTCAACATCCATAAATTTTTAGAAAGTGAAAAGTTTTCAAAGTAAATAAAACTCCAATTGACTTTCAACATCCATTTTTTTTTTTTCACATCGTATTCCACTATAAATTACACTTTATAGCTTTCCATTTTTCTTTAATACATGTTACGGTTGCTTATGAAGAAATAATTTTTTTCAAAATTAAATTTGATAAAATCCTAGCTAAAGATCAACAATATCACAAGAAAAATTAAATGGAATATCCATATTATCAATTGAAAATGAGATGTAGGAAAACTTGATTATAAAAACTTAATTAGTAATTATGCATCATAAAAAGGAAGAATAATGATTTTTAAATAAAAAAATAATTGGCCAAATTTTTTATATTTTTTTCGTTTTATATTTATTTTTTCTTCTCCCTCTGGTCCTCAAATAGAGAATTTGCTTTGTGATCCACACACACACTCATCAATAGGATAACATGGAGGGCCAGTTTGAATTGTAAGTACATTCTTCTATTGCATGCGATCCACACACAGAATCATCAACAGGATAACATGGAGGGCCAATTTGCATTGTACAATATTTTTCTATTAATTGCGATCCACACACAGAATCATTGATCAACAAGATAACATGGAGGCTAGGGCCCAGTAGTTATCGTTTCATGGTACGTTCTTCTATTGCGATCCACATAGAGGATCACATTGAGGGCCAGTTTGCATGACGGGACTTCGTCGTCTTCAGAATATTGTGAATTGTAGGAGCTAGGTCTGAATCACCCGTATACACAACCTTCCTGATATGCATGGCTTGATCATAGGTGATGTCAAGCTCCCACGAAAGCACTTACGTAATGTTGGAAGAAAAGTTAGTTAAATACTTTATACCTAACTTTAAAGGAATCAATATTGTCATATCGACCGTTACTTTAGTACTATATATAACAGTACGTGTGGGCTGTCAGCATTGTCTTCTACATGTGGTCCATTTTTTGCGAAACTCTCCTGCATGCAAAGGTTGAGTATCACAACTTTTCTCATGCCAAGGTAATTTGAGTAATATTATCATCAAGTTAGGAAATTAAAGAAGTTTAGGTTGGAGGTAAACAGCCAAGAAGTTTATAATATGGTCACTAATATTGCAATATTAGAAGTCGTAACTCCATATAGCCAACTTGTCATCAAACAAATTTATAGTCAAATGTAGGGCTTACCATACCTATCATTGCTAATAGTATCAAGCAGGAGCTTAAATGTGATCCTCAGCAGTCAAATGATCAAAAGGAGTCACTGTACGTGATTAGATACCAGATCATGTTTCGATGTCCTTAATTGGTAATTAACTGCAATGTGGGGTGGAATGTTTCCACAGGAGTACTCATGCATCAATAAAACTTGGTTTCATGTTTATTGTATTTGGTGTTTTTAAATGATGTATCATTCTCTTATTAGATGTTGTAAAAGTAAGGTTATTTTACAGCCCCCATCATCAGGTTATATATATATATAGAAGGTGTAATATAATTTACTTTAGGCTGTTTGGCCCCTACCCAATATAATTAGATTTGAATCTAATTATCTCTTTTAATAATTATCTTTTTTAAGCTTAAGCTTATATTATATTAATTAAGCTAATTACAGTTGGATCTCATAATTTTTCAAAGATTTGAAGAATGATTAAATGTAACAAAGTCATCACTCGTGATCGTGATCAGCTCCCATGCACCTACCAGACCTTTGTTATATATATATAAAAACAAAAAAAAAAAAAAAAAAAAAAAAAAATTGGATAATTTGTATTTTTCTAAGGTCCTACAGGCTACACATAGCCAACCTTGTGTCATCTTTCAATGTAACAAAATCATCACTCCTGATCGTGATCAGCTCCCACCTACCAGACCTTTGTTATATATATATATAGAAAATAAAAAATAAAAATTGGATAATTTGTATTTTTCTAAGGTCCTACTCATAGCCAACCTTGTGTCATCTTTAAATGTAACAAAGTCATCACTCGTGATCGTGATCAGCTCCCACCTACCAGACCTTTGTTATATATATAGAAAATAAAAAATAAAAAAATTGGATAATTTGTATTTTTCTAAGGTCCTACACATAGCCAACCTTGTGTCATCTTTCAATGTAACAAAATCATCACTCGTGATCATGATCAGCTCCCACGTACCTACCAGACCTTTGTTATATATATAGAAAATAAAAAATAAAAAATAAAAATTGGATAATTTGTATTTTTCTAAGGTCCTACTCATAGCCAACCTTGTGTCATCTTTAAATGTAACAAAGTCATCACTCATGATCGTGATCAGCTCCCACCTACCAGACCTTTGTTATATATATAGAAAATAAAAATTAAAAAAGTTGGATAATTTGTATTTTTCTAAGGACGTCCTACACATAGCCAACCTTGTGTCATCTTTAAATGTAACAAAGTCATCACTCGTGATCGTGATCAGCTCCCACTTACCAGACCTTTGTTATATATATAGAAAATAAAAAATAAAAAAATTTTATAATTTGTATTTTTCTAAGGTCCTACACATAGCCAACCTTGTGTCATCTTTAAGACCATCCACATGCGTAGATTGCAGCCAAAAGAAAGAGGATCTAGGCCTTGTAGTTGTACGAGTTGAAAGGCTAGTTATCGTATATATATATATATATATATATATATATATATATATATATATATCCAAAAATAGCCAGACCCAATTACCTACCCCACAAAGAATAGTCATGGTGGGTTTTTCTTTAAGTCCAAACAAATTTTTTGGGTCACGTCAACCCATAAAGTTGGAATCTTATTCAATTCGTGTGGAATGAACGTTTTGCCCAGATTTAAGAAGAGTACTCCAAAAACAAAAAAATAGTCATGATAAGGTTCAACAAACTATCCATTTATTTTAAATATCGTAAATATGTCCCTCTTGCTAGTTAAGATTCATTTATATCGTAAAAGTATCCCACTCTTTTCCTAAGGGACCATTTATATTAATCATCTAGCTTGATCATGCTGCTCGGTACCATGCTAAAGATTCATATTCATGTATATTAATCACAAGTTGAAGAGGGAGAAAATTAGGAACAAAAGTGAGATTTTGTAGAATGCTATTAAAATATTGGATTAATTATGCATACCAGTTATTATAAACAGAAGGCACAGAAAACGTATATGCATAAAAGTTACAGCAAATGGGACAAAATCGAACAAGCTAAGAGATAGCAAATCAAGCTTCGAAATAGAAGTTGCAGTAAAGGAGCTATGGTAGTTTATTGATTATTGAGAAGGTAAGGAGGGAAAGAGGACGATACTGAGAAATATTAGGGATTATATTTTTTCTTTGATGCATTTCATTTTACTGATGGTTTATTTACACAAGTGATTTATTAGCCGTTATATTGTAGCCATTGCTTTGTTTTCTTTTGTTGCTTTGTTTACTTTTCTTCCTTTGTCTCCTTGTCTTTCCTTTTGTTGCTGTTTCCTTTTTTTACTTTGTCTCCTTGCCTTATATGCCTTAATACTCCCCCTCAAGATGAACGGTCTGATAGGAGTATTGATCTTGGACCTCTTGAACAATTGATTGATATGCATGCTTGAATTTCGGGGCTTGACAATTGTGGCCTTCAAATTTACTTGATTTCGGCAATTTTAGCCAATAGCCTGTATTTGAACTTTGGCCTTCAAAAATTCCATTGCTATTTGCTTGATAAAGTGGGGCCTTCAAATTTAACTTGACATAACTTTGGCAATTTTAGCTGATAGCGAATTTTGGCCTTCAATAATGTAGATCTCATAGCCTTCAAATTTAATTTGACTCCAGCAATTTGAGCGGATAGCCAGTAATTTGAATTTTGGCCTTTAAAAAATTTAATTTGGACTCCAACATTTTTAGCTGATAGCCCGTATTGTAGATATCGCAACCAACTTTTGCTGCAAATATCAAACACATTAAAAAGTAATGGCAAGACTAGTAAAAATGAAACATATTGCCAGACAGCACTTCCAACGATTTTTTTTTTCTCTTTTTTTTTTTGTTTGTTCGACACCCATCATCACTTCTCACTTTTATTTTTCTTCTCTCAATTTTTCACGCCTGCCTCCACCACCCTTTGTTTTTGTTTTTGTTTTTTTTGGTTTTTTCATTTCTTTTTCTTTCTTTTCTCCTTCTCCCACGCTGCTTGTCAGCCTTGTGACCTTGTCCCCTTTCTTTTTTTTCTTTTCTCCTTTCACTTGGCCGACACACACCACCCACTTTTATTTTCTTTTATTTTCTTCTTTCACGTAACCCACTCCCCTTTCTTCTGCCCCATTTTTTTCTGCATTTTTTCTCTCTTTTCTGTTCTTACCTTCTCCCCTTCGTTGGAGAGCGAGGCAGACAGAAGGATCAATTTTTTCTTTCTCTTTGGTGTCGAAGATGATCTCGTGGTTGCAAAGCTCATACCTTATTTGTAGAGAGATAAGATTACATCACTCTTATCTGTCTCTTTATTTTAGTACATTAAGATTAAGATACAGTGACATTAATGCCAGCCAAACTTGTGGCTTTATTTAGTACTAGCAGAAAGGTTACCTCACACACTTTTCTAAAGAGGCATGATTATATAAGATTATCATCAATCATCAATCTCATGATCCATCAATCTACACCCAAGAGCCGGCGTCGTTTTGGGCCATAGTCTTGTTCTTCGCCATCTACCAACTCATCACTCTCGTGATCCATCAACACCCAAGAGCCGTGGTCGTCTTGGACCATAGACTTGTTCTTCGTGGTCCACCAATAATCTAGTACATGATTCTCATCTTTCAGAGCAGCCGACATCTTGTTTACAAGTTCAATTTGACGATTCACTTCTAATATGAATTTTCCATCATTCCCACATGTTCCAGCAACTCCATGCAGATAAACTTCCAAATTATGTGCGTTGGAGATGGATTCAGGAAGAGTGAAAATAGGTTTTTTTAAGTAGTGAGATTTGCTAGTATCAATTATCAACTCTTTTCCCACATCTACGTATGGGAAAAGTATTGGCACCGATGGTGGCAAGGAGGGGACAACATCTCCTGGCAAATTATTGACGCGTAAGACATGAAGATTTTTGAGATCAGAGAATACTTTGCGAAATCCTTCGTCTCCGATGCGGGGCACACCAAACACAAACGCTGTGACGGGAAATTGCTTGATTGGCTCAATTGTGCGCGGCCCTGGAGGAATATTATATTTCTTGTAAACAATGTCCACAGCATTCAAAGTTGCCAATGCAGCGCCCATGCTGTGGCCGGTCACAGTAATACTCACTTCCTCGTCTTTGTACCTTTTTACAAGTTTATCTACCTCGCTTAGAACCTGAAAGCATTGGAACATGTAATTAACTAATTATATATATAATCAATTAAGCAAAAAACTTATGCAGGATGGAACGAGATGATGGGACATCCAAAGAATCATGGCTTGATAGAGCATCTAAAGGATCACGATAAAGACCATCAGAATTCGAGATGAATTCTCTCCAATTAGAGGAGGATGATGTAGGGCGGAACAGATATTCGACCAGCTTTATTAGAAAAATCATAACCCTATTTTTGGATATCGGATTGGCCAGAGCGAACTTAGTAGTATTGGAAAGCTAATTAAAATATCCACAAAGTCATGTTTCATGAGGTTCAGTTAATTTTAATGTTTATTAGGTCAAAACGGGCTATAAAGAGAAGACTAGAAAGCTGGGCAGAATTGTTCGTGTACAACTTGTCCGAACGAGATTGCAGCCGAGGAGCAACAGAAAGGCTTGTCCGCAACTTTGTCAGGACGAGTTTGCAGACGACGGATCAATGGGAGTCACAGAGAGGCTCATTTGCAATCTCGTCCGGACAAGATTCCAAACGAGCCACACAGTTTTGCTTAAACGGACTTATTTTCTTTTAATACTAGGCTTAGGGTTTATTGGCCTATAAATTAAATACATGTTTTATATATCAAACAACGTAGCTTTTGATTATATTTGAGTTTTTATCAATATATAAGAAGTTTCAGAGTTGAGTTTTTTCATTATTTTCTTTCAAATCTAGATAGGCTCTAACCTTTTGATAAGATTTCTTAGATATTTGATAAACTCAAAATCTAGAAATATTTATCCGTTATTTTTTGCTATTCATCTTTGCAGCCCCCGCTACATCAAAATCCCGACATGGTCATTTCTCCAAATACTCATTTATTATCTTATATTATTTTTATTTTTTATACTATAAATTAAAAGAAAAATGCATAATAGTATAATATCCCAAATAATCAATCCACAGTTAAATTAAAATATGAAATATCATCACCTGCTCTCTACAAGAAGTGGAATTGTAGGTGGAACCCTCTTGAGCCCTAGTGTACAAGGAATACCAACCAGAGTGCACCTTTGGATCATGCTCCTCTCCAAGTATTTTAGAAGCTGAGGCCAAATTGAACATCTTATAATTAATATCCCACTCGGCCGTCCCTTGGGTTCCCCTCCAACAAATCAATATGTCCCTCCTCCCTAGCACAGTTTTTCCACGATCTGTGCTCACTGCAACGTACCCAATCCAATTTGAATCCCCAGCCGGTGGATCAACAAATATGGACTTCTTGATGAAGCCATGGTAGCTTGCGATATCTGTTGTAGCATAGAAATATTTTTTCACTTCATACTCATATGGATTGCCCTTTTCTAAGCCCACCTTAGAGAACAAGTGTCTCTCGGTATAGCGGGAAAGTCCACAGTTCCTAGACTTCTCGTCTCCGATGAAGGCATCATAAACAGCTTGAACCCTTTCACCATAGTGAATGATATACCGGCGGAGATCAAGGTCGAGAGGATCTAGCAGACCTTTCCACTCTTCCTCTCCGCTCAGCGCCCTCCATTTTGATGCTATGTTGCTCATGATTCTTTCTTTTCCTTAATGCACTCTCGTGATGATTTATTCTTAATGCGTGCATGCCTCATCCCCATGCAAAGGTCTCCAATTTATAAGCTATAATTTCTGAATTTTTTATTTTTTATTTTTTATTTTATTTTATTTTATTTTTAATCATTTCGGGACCACATTTCTAGCCGTTAATATGCATGTGATATCTAGTTAACCTAATTAACTCACCATCACTATGGGTGGGGGGAATAAGAACCACCGGTATTATTTTCTCCTATTCATTAAAATTTTCGGCCCACCTTTCCTTTGAATTATTTTTTTCCCAAAGATATAAACTATTTGACTTTGGAATGTTTGGCCTAGGGGTGTCAAAACTACCAGAAACCGAACCGAACAGGAAACCGGAAACCGGGTCCTGTTCGGTTCGGCTTAAAATTCAAAACTGACTTTGCCTACGGTATTTGGTTTTAGTACTCGCTTTTACTAGAATACTGGAACCGAGTTTCAATTTACTTATATATATATATATATATATATATATATATATATATATATATATATATATATATATATATATCCCATGCAAATTAACGGCTAGAAATGTGGTCCCGAAATGATACGTACGAAAAAAAAAAAAAAAAGAGTAAAAATTCAGAAATTATAGCCTATAAATTGGAGAACTTTGCGTGGGGATGAGGCAAACTGGCTCTCGACGTCATCCTCTGTGTGGATCGCAATAGAAGAACGTACAATGAAACGATAACTACTGGGCCCTAGCCTCCATGTTTTCCTGTTGATGATTCTGTGTGTGGATCGCAATAGAAGAATGTACAATGCAAACTGGCCCTCCATGTTATCCTGTTGATGAGTGTGTGTGGATCACAAAGCAAAATGTCTATTTGAGGACCAGAGGGAGAGGAAAAAATAAATATAAAACTAAAAAAAAAAAATGGCCATTTATATATATATGATTGGTAGGGTAGTGACCACACTCACAAAAATAATAATAATAATAGGTAGTGACCAAAATTTTCAATTGATAGGGGTAAAATTTTTAATGAGTAGGAGCCAAAGAGTCCAAAATGAATTATGCTACACCTTGTAAAAAGAAAGTTCAAATGAATTAGATGGATCCCCCGTTTGCTTTATAAGATTAGGGATCAATTCTTAGGTTTTAATGGGTAGGGGCCAAACAGTTCAAAGTGAATTAGACTACACCTTGTGAAAAAAAAAAAAACACTCAAACGAAGGGAGGGGGTAACCATAGCCTGTACTAGCCAACCCCCTCACATTCCTTTTTAATTACTAGTATTTTGTTTTTTAGGTTTGCAAGTTTGCAACACTTCAAGATTACCAGATTACTATGCATTATAGGATTAGGGGCCAAGTCTTTTCGGTTTTAATGTTGAGGCAAATTGTTTTATAGGTAGGGCCAAAAACAATAACCCCCCAAATTTTTAACTAGTAACGCCAAATTTCTAGCGGGTAGGGGGCTATGTACTCAAAAGTGAGTTAGATTTTGTAAATAAAAAAATAAAAAAAATAAAAAAGAGAAAATTACATTTTACCCCCCCAAAGTTGACAGCATTTTTCAATTCGAACATCAAAGTTTCAATTTTTGCAATCCACCACCACAAAGTTTCAATTTTTTTCAATTCGACCAATATTATCCCAAAATTCCCATATTGTCCCTGATTTTTTATTTTTTTATTTTTTATGAAAAAACAAAAAAAAAAAAAACAAATTTTGGGGTGGAAAAATGGCCAGATGGCCAAAGGGGTGGCTACGACCACCCCGAATTTTTTTTTAAAAAAAAATTATAAAAAAATAAAAAATAAAAATGAGGGGCAATACGGAAAGTTTTAGATACAATTGGTCAAATTGCAAAAATTTGGAACTTTCAGAGGGTGGATTGCAAAAATTGAAACTTTGGTGTTTGAATTGAAAAACGCTATCAACTTTGGGGGGGTAAACTGTAATTTTTCCAAAAAAAAAAAAGCGTGCAACGATGCAATATTGGTAGATTAGTTTGCCTTATATATATATATATATATATATATATATATATATATATATATATATATATATATATATATATATATATATAGAGAGTTTTCACGTAGAGAGTGCTTAGAATTGCGACACGTGTCTATGTTTTTTAATAAGAAAAAATTACAGTTTACCCCTCCAAAGTTGACAGGGTTTTTCAATTCGAACATCAAAGTTTCAATTTTTGCAATCCACCCCCACAAAGTTTTAATTTTTTTTCAATTCGACCAATATTATCTCAAAATTCTCATATTGCCCCTGATTTTTATTTTTATTTTTTTAATTTTTTATGAAAAAAAAAATTTGGGATTGCAAAAATGGCCAGATGGGCAAAGGGGTGGCCGTGAATTTTTTTTTAATTTTTTATAAAAAAATAAAATAAATAAAAATTTGGGGTAATATGGGAAATTTTGGATACAATTGGTCAAATTGCAAAAATTTGGAACTTTGGAGGGGTGGATTGCAAAAATTGAAACTTTGGTGTTCGAATTGAAAAACGCTATTAACTTTGAGAGGGTAAACTGTAGTTTTCCCTTTTTAATATCTGAGAGTGCTTAGAATTGCGACACGTGTCCATGTTTTTAATATTTGAACCGTTTTTTTATTTTAACCTCTGGTCATTAATTAGCATAATTACTTGTGTTGATTATATTTCAAGAGTTTTCCATACATAAATTATTCAATAAATTAAGTATTATTAATGTACGAATCAAATAAAGAAACAAATAATATAAATGAAATTATAACCTTTTTTTTTTCACACCAACAATATTTTCTTTAAATTTTAAATTTTTTTACTCATAATTTTTAATAATTGAACCGTGCAAATATTGAAAGGAGAGAGTTTTCCTCTAAACTAGGTTTAATATAAATGAAATTATAACCTTTTTTTTCACACCAACAATATTTCCTTTAAATTTTAAATTTTTTTACTCATAATTTTTAATAATTGAACCGTGCGAATATTGAAAGTGGTGCAACAACGTTTCTAAACACTTTCCTTTAGAAGTTGACGGTTGCACAAAGTTTATTTGATCAGTTTCATAGAAATATATATGACTCCAAACTATGATTAAGATATGAGATATTCGGGATGAATGTATCTTTGTGCTTTTATGTATAAATTTTTAGCAATTATGAATTGATTATCTTTAGTTTGTTTCTTTAGAATTTTTTTGTACCAAACACCGTTTTAAATTAGAGATTAGGTTGAGATTGTATCTCTCACTTTATTAAAACACAATTTTTCGTTAATTAATTCATTTTGACCTTTCATTTTATTAACACACATTTATCTCTCTTATCCTAAATTACGTCAATCTCTCTCACTCTAAACTCATGTCTCTCCTTATACGGCAACAACATTTCAAAACTCTTTCCTATAGAAGTTGACGGTTGCACAAAGTTTATTTGATCAGTTTCATGGAAATATACGTGATTCCAAACTATGATTTAAGGTATAAGATACTCGAGATGAATGTATCTTTATGCTTTTATGTATAAATTTTTAGCAATTGTGAATTGATGATCTTTAGTTTGTTTCTTGAGAATTTTTTTGTTACCAAACACCATTTTAAATTAGAGATTAGATAGAGATGAATATGTTTCCGTTTTGTTTTGTGAAATTTTTTGTTCAGTTTTTTTTTTTTTTCATTTGCTTTTTTGAATGTTCAGAATTATGAGTTTTATTTGTATTAAAATATAATAGGTATTACACCAAAAATATTAAAATTTTATGCTAATTTTATATTAATACTTTGATAATCAAAATTCATGTTTTCTTGCCTTTTTTTTTTTTTTTTTTTTCTAATTTTCTATTAGTTTTCGTTTTTTTTTTTTTCTTTATGATTTTCATTTTAAACTACACATATAGGGATGAATTTAGGTTGTTTTAATTTATTTTTTAGATTAAGGGAAGATTGAAATGATTTATTTGATTGCATTAAATATTGAGTGAAAGATTTTGTTATTTTTGTATCCATTAAAAAAAAAAAAAAAAAAGATTTGTTATTTTGCTTTGTATTATTTTTTAAATGTCCAGAATTTTATAAGTTTTATTTGTATTGAAATATAATAGGTATTGCACAAAAACCTATTAGGTTTAGGGTTACTTTCAGTTTTGCTACCATTTTCAATATATTGTTATAGGGTTTAGGGTTACTCTTTCTTTATTTTCTGTTCTAATTTATATTTTTCATTCAAATTTCTTATTGTTCTTTTGTAAATTTAATTGACTTTGTTGTTCATTATGTTTTTTTTGTGTTCCAATATTCCTTCTACAATTTTTTATCTCTTTCTTTGATGAAAGAAATAAAACTACTCATATGCAAATAAATATTTTAATATGTTTTATGGGTCTTATAATTTAAGGCTCTTATGTTTTAACTCATTCCAACTGGTTTTAAATTACACATATGAGAATTTTTTAATATGTTTTAATTCATATGGATTAAAACTAAAATTATATATGGTTCTTATGATAGTATATTTTTATGTGATTTATATATCCATGCAAACTTATGTGTAATTGTGTCACTATGTTCAACAATATATTGTTGAATAACCTTTTGTATTTTTCTTTTTATTGAAATAGGCATGATAGATTTTTTTACACAATTTTTTTGACCTATAATAAAAAATACAATGGAGATGTGTTTTAAGTTTTAAAATCAAATTATAATGAATAATCCCGCGCATAATGCGGGTTCTAAGCTAGTAAGATTAGGGGCCAAGTATTTTAATGAGTAAGGGCCATAATATTTAATTGATAGCACTACAAAATTTTTCACATTTAATGACATTAATTTGAATAGTGATGTTTTTAGAAAATGTCACTAAAATGCGATTTTTTTTTACTGTTTAAACGTTACTATTCATAAAATATTGACATTTGAATAGTGTCATGTGAACAGTAACAATTTTTACATGACACTATTCGCACATGAATAGTAACATTATTCACACACGTATAGTGAATAGTAAAACATCAAAAAATTTGAAAATATTAGTGCCCATAGTTTGCATTTAAAACAACCATCCACATCCAAAAACTTCAAAAAAATTTCACTTTCACCCACACACATAAAACTTTTTTCTATTTAAAAAAAAAACATAGGTTTGCTGCCAGCAGCCACCCTGGGGGAAGGGGCGGCCCGTGAGCCACCCCAAAGGTAGTCGTAGGTGGTTCAGCCACCTCTAGGGTGGCTCACAGGCCACCCTCAAGGCTGGGGGTGCCCTTCGGGCCACCCCCCTCCCCCAACGACCCTCTATTTTTTTAAATTTAAATTTTATTTGAATTTGTTTTATTTTTAAAAAGAAAATTAATTTGATTTTTTTGTTATATATATTATAAATATTTTTTTGGTAAAAATTATTATTTCTTTTTAATTTTTTAAAAGGTAGCGACGTGTGAATAGTGAAAACATTACATTCTTAAAATTGATGTGTAAATAGTGAAAACGGCACCTTCTAGAAGGTGATGTGCACTGTCCACACATCACCTTCTAAAAGGTACCATTTTGTTGAAAATGTAGCCATTTCCTATCGTTTTCACTGTTCAAACGATATTAGCTCAAATTCTAGTCTATGGGCTTATTGTCATTTTGAAAAAATTACTATTTGAACATCACTCGCTTAATAATGACATATTTTGGGCAAAAACCGTCACTATCTTTTGAGTCATTATTACTGGGAATTTTTGTAGTGCTACCTATTAAAACCTAAAAGACTTCACCCTAATGCAATAAGGTAAACTAATATGATAATATTGCACCGTTGGCACGCTGGAGTTGCAAACCAAAAAGACAAAAGAGTTGCACCTAGAGACGAATGGGTGGGGGCTCCCTTAGGATATATATATATATACACACACATAAAAGGTGTAATATAATTCACTTTAGGTTGTTTGGCCCCTACCCAATAAAACTTTTTGGCCTTCTAATAAAAAATGTTGTCCCCTCTTCATTAAAACCTAAAAGGCCGTCGATAACACAAATTCTTAGGGTTTGTGGGAGGAAAGGAAAACGTACGTTCTTGTAGTATTTTTGATGTCTAGAGGAGCATGAAATGTGATGGAGGGAGACTTGGAGGACAATTTAACCAGTCTTTGGAGAAAGTTTACATTGACAGAGGAGGAGCAAGATGGTCTTCTTGTGCAAGAGGAGGATGTGGAAGAGATCTTTGTGAAAGGGACTCAATGCCTGATTGGGAAGCTGAACTCTGAACGATTCATAGAGAAGAAAATAATTCAATCTAAGCTGATTCGAGGATGGAAACCCACGGGGTCGCTATCATTCAAAGTTTTGGGGGAGAATATGTTCCTAATTGAGTTCGAGCATGAATGGGACAAGATTAGAGTAATGGAAGGTTGGCTGTGGATATTTGAAGGGCAACTTTTCTCAGTAGCAGAATATGACGACAATACACCTCCAGACAAGATGAATTTTGATACTGCGGCATTCTGGGTTAGAATGTATCATCTGCCTTTGTTTTGCATGGGGAGGGAGATAGGAGTCAAGCTAGGAGCAAGGAGCAACTGTGGGGACAATGGAAGAAGTAGATATGGATGAGAATGGGGTTGGATGGGGAGAATATTTGAGGATCAAAGCGCAAGTGAATGTTTTAAAGCCATTGCCTAGAGGATGGATACTAAAGCTGAAAAACAAAACCTTGTCGGTTGATTTCCAGTACCAGAAAATCCCAAAATTCTGTTCCAATTATGGAGTCATCTGGCATGGTAAAGGGGGGGTGTGTGAATGAAGAACTACGATGGAAGCAGGGAAGGGGAAAAGTATATGAGTATGGGCCATGGTTACGGGCGGGTCCACCTAGAAGGCGTCCAACTATGAGCAGAGAGCGGTATGGTGAAGATGGTTGGTTTCACAAATCAGAACCCCCGTGGGGGGCTGCCGGTTTCCGAAAGGCGACGGCGGAATCATCAAAGTGTAATGGACCTCCAATTAGGAAAGATGGGAGACGCGGTGATGTGGGCAATTCCGGATTTGTAGTAGACCATATTAATATTGAAACGGCTAAATTCCCACCAAAATCACTAGAAAACATAATGGCAGAAGATATGGAGGGGGCAAGGAGCATAAATCAAGGAGTATATCCTTTGAAGTCAAATACCTATGGGAGTTTACATGGAAAGAATGAAGAGAAAGGGAAGCAGGGGGGTATGTCCGAATCTTCAACACCCAATTCAAGGGGTGTAACGGATACTTACTCTCAAGAAGGAAACTATACATTGATGACAGGAGGTATGGATGGGGCAGCGAACGGAAGTCAAGGAGATTCGAAGAGTACATCAATGAACCTTCATAATGCGAAAGTTCCCAGTATGGAAGGAGGAGGAGCAGTTTTTGTGAAGGAAAATATTGGCGGAGATGGGGGAAGCAAAAATTAAGGGGGAAAGGTACGAGCTTTTAATACAAAGGTTTCAGCTAAGGAGGGGGGGGGGGCAGATTATGGAAAGAATTTTGAATTCAAACGGCTTTCCCATCTTGAGGGGGAGCATTAATAAGGAGGAGATTACGAAAAGAGGAAAAGGTGATGGGGTTCTTTAATACATGAATCTGATGAGGTGGCTGAACCTGCACTCAATGCAAAGGGAATCATTGATGTGGCACTTGGATCAGCTATGCAAGGCATGCACATGCACGTGGTAGCTGATGCTCGACGTGTAGATGATCCCCAAGGAAAAGTTGATTGCCGGCAGGGAGGGACGGGTGACCACATGGAAAAAAAATAGCAAGGGTAGCAATGGCGGATACAAGTGTAACTTAGTCGGAATTGCAGAAGTCTGGAATGAGGAAAGCAAGGGCAATGGGAGATGGCAATAATTGTAACTCTAGGAAAAGAGGAAAATGGGTGGAAGTTGGGAAAGTGCAAACGGATAAGGCGGTGGCTGTTTTACAGCCCCACCAACCATTATGAAAATCTTAAGTTAGAACTGCCAGGGGCTTGGGAACCCCTGGACAGTTCGTGGCCTTTGCCGGTTGATGAAGGAAAAGAGACCCGATATGGTTTTCTTAATGGAAACCAAACTCAGGGCCCCTTGGATTGAAGCGCTAAAAACTCGGGTGGGTTTTGGAAACATTTTTGTGGTAGATAGCATTGGTCACAGTGGAGGTTTAGCATTTTTTTGGAGTGACAATTGTACGGTGAATATCTAGAATTATAGTAGGAGCCACATCAATGCAGTGGTGACTACGGCGGCCGAGCAAATAAATTGAAAATTCACGGGCTTTTACGGACAACTTGACGTAGCCAAACATAAGGAGTCATGGAGGCTTTTACGCCACCTTAAATCTTTCACACCAGAACCTTGGCTCTGTTGTGGAGATTTTAATGAGATCATGGAGGATTCTAAGAAGTTTGGGAGATGCCTAAAAACGAAACGTCAAAAGGAGGCCTTCCAATCCACGTTGGTAGACTGTCATTTAATGGACCTAGGTTATTTTGGACAAATGTTTACATGGTGTAATAAGAGGGAATGATGTCATTTTGTGAAGGAACAGTTAGATAGAGCTACTGCAAATATTGAGTGGCAAGATTTTTTTCCTAGGCGGCAAGTTGAAGTCTTGGCAGCACGTTGTTCTGACCATGCCCCCCATCTTCATTGTTGGAAACAATTCAGATGCTCAAGTGAGAAGGCCACGTGGGAGATTCAAATATGAGGCAGCTTGGAGCAAGCATGTAGGGCATAAACATGTTATTAAAAGAGTCTGGAAGGAAAAGCCTTTGAGTAAGGACGCTTGGCAAGCTCTAATGGGGAAGTTGGAGGATAGTAAAGAAAAAATAAGTAAATGGCGGCAAAATATACTGGGCTCTTCGGACTTATTGCTTAAACAAAAGACAAAACAATTGGTGGAGATGCAAGGAGATGATGGGACTCCTAATTTAGAAGCAATAAGCGGTTTACAAGAGGATATTGATGATATCTTGGAGCAAGATGAAGTGAAGTCCAGGCTGCGTGCTAAAGAGGATTGGCTGAAACGTGGAAATAAAAACTCCAAATATTTTCATGCGTGCGCAAATCAAAGAAGCAAAGTCAATAAAATTTTGCTTATTGAGGATGAAGATGGGAGGATTTGTACTTCACCAGCAACAATTGAAGAGGCCTTCATAAGCTATTTCACGTCCTCTTCGCCAAGTGGTATTGTGGAGGGCTTGGAGCAATTAGACCCAAAGTGACTCTGGAGATGAATACAAGACTGACCAGAGAGGTTACTTCAGAGGAGAGCAAAGCTGCCATTATTCAAATGGCCCCTCTTAAAGCCCCTCGGCCGGATGGGTTTTCAGCAATTTTTTTTTCAAGAAAATTGGGATCTTGTTGGTCTGAAGGTATGTATGGCCATTAAAATTTTTTTTAGCACGTGTTTTTTGGATGCTTCGGTGAACATTACTCATATAACATTGATCCCAAAAAAAGAAAAATCCTTCAAAAGTATCGGAATATAGACCGATAAGTTTGTGTAATGTAGTCTATAAGATTATTTCGAAGGTGTTGGCCAACCGTTTGAAGTATGTACTTCCTCATATTATCTCTCAAAATCAATCGGCATTTATCCCTAGCCGGTTGATTTCTGACAATATTCTTGCAGCTTATGAAACTTTGCACACTATGCACTCCCGTATGTGGGGCAAGACGGGATACATGGCCCTAAAACTTGACATGAGTAAGGCATATGACCGGCTAGAATGCGATTTCTTGCATGGTGTAATGCTTAAAATGGGTTTCTCTCGAAAATGGATTAATTGGGTGATGGCATGTATTACTTCGGTGAGCTATTTAATCATTGTGAATGGAGTGCTGACAGCAAATATTACGCCATCGAGGGGAATACGTCAAGGGGATCCGTTGTCGCCTTATTTATTCATCCCTTGTGCTGAAGTGTTAAGCTCTCATCTCAAGCATGCAAAGAGATCCGGACTATTAAGGGGTGTTCCTACTTCGGTGAGGGGGCCTAAATTAAATCATCTCTTCTTCGTAGACGATAGCTTACTTTTTTGTAAGGCATAGGTAGGAGATTGGCACAATTTAGCAAACTTGTTGGAGAGATACAAACTTGCCTCAAGTCAGAGATTAAATAAGGAGAAGACAACAATATTTTTTAGTTGAAATACAAAGCAGGAGATCCGTGATCAAATCACCGAATTAGCAGGAGTTCCAACTTCCCAAAGATTTGACAAGTACCTTGCCCTACCTGTTCTCGTTGGTAAGTCTCGGACTCGGGAATTTTTGTGCATAAAAGATAAAGTAAGAAAACGTATTACTGATTGGAAATCCAAATTACTCTCTTAGGTGGGTAAGGAGGTTTTATTGAAAACTGTTGTCCAAGCAATTCCCACTTATAGTATGAGCATTTTTCTTTTTCCAAAAAAAATTATGTAAGGAGATAAATCAGTTGATGCAAAATTTTTGGAGGGTGCAAAAGGACAAGGAGAGGAAAATCCACTAGATGAGTTAGGAGAAGTAAAGTAGGGTAAAATCTCAAGGTGGTTTGGGATTCCGAGATCTGGTTTGCTTCAATAAAGCTCTCATAGCTAAGCAATGTTGACGGTTGATGGAAAATCCGAAGAACTTAGCGGCAGGAATTATTAAAGCAAAATATTATCCTAGGGTGTCTTTTTGGGAGGCAAAGGTTGGGAGTTGCCCATCTTTTGCATGGAGGAGTTTCCTCTCGACTAGAGAGTTACTTCACGCAGGCTCTTTTTGGAGGATTGGGGATGGGCGGAGGGTATCCATTTGGGAGGACAGGTGGATCTCGAAACCTACGACATTTGCTATTCAATCGGTAAATACAAATCTGCCTAAAGATGCTAAGGTGAGTGCTTTGATTGATCCGATCACTTTTTCTTACTTAACTAATCTAGAGATCTTTTTCTGAGGAGGAGGCAGAAATTATCTACAACTTACCAATAAGTAGATATCAGTAACCAGATAAACTCATGTGGCTCCCTACCAACATAGGTGTTTTCTCAGTGCGCAGTGCCTACCACTTGGAGGTAGAGCGGTGTGGGTCTTTGAAGGGCGAGAGTTCTTGTCGGTACAATTGAAAAAAAATTTGGGACAATATATGGAAACTGAGAATACCCAGTGCTGTCAAAATGTTTGTGTGGAAGGCATGTTGCAATATTCTCCCAACGAGAGATAATCTCAAGCGGAGGAATATTATTCAGGATGGGAACTGCTTCATATGCACAGGGAGAGTGGAGATAGCACGACATATCTTGTGGGATTGCCCTTTGCTCAAGATGTATGGAATGGAAGCAAGCAGATCTTTCAAAAGAGTTGCTGTCCTTGAGAGAATTTTATGGAGGTGATGGAATATTTAATGGGGTGATCATCAGGGACGACTAGGGGCGGGTTTTTGCGGCTCTTAGTAAGACACTACAAGCAGTTTTCAACCCATCTACAGCTGAGGCAGTAGCGGCTCTCCATGCGCTGGAATTCAGTCACAACACTGGCTTGAGACAAGTGGTTTTTTAAGGGGACTCGCTACACGTGGTGCGAGCCCTTTCAGAGACGGAATCAAGCAGCTATAGTTATGGGTAGGTCATTGATGATGCCAAAGTAGTCTTAAAGGGATTCAAGAGCTGGGAGGTGTGTCATGTAATAAGAGCATCAAATATGGCGGCACACAAACTAGCAAACACTACAAGAAACTGACTCATCAGGGGCGACTTATTAGGGGCGACTTTATAGTCGCCCCTAATACTCAACTATTAGGGGCGACTTTTAAAAGTCGCCCCTAATAGTTAATTATTAGCGTCCATATAAAAGTGGACGCTAATAATGGGTCGAAAGGTTGACTATTAGCGTCCACTTTATAGTGGACGCTAGAAAGTCGACCCTAATATACACGCGGAATTATTAAAGGCGCGAAAAATTAAGGGCCAAAAGACTTTTAGCGTCCACATTAGTCGACCACGATAGTACACCAATAGCGCCCACTTAAGTGGGCGCTAAAAAAAAAAAAAAAAAAAAAAAAAAAAAAAAGGATCAATAGGTTCGACACAAGTCGACCTAAAGGGTACGTGAGAAAAATAAAAATAAAAATAAAAATTAAAATTGATGAGCAATAGCGTCCACTAAAAGTGGGCGAAGATCATCATTAGGGTCGACTTCAAAGTCGACCTAATGTTAACTATTAGGCGACTTTATCGCCCTAAAGAATAGGTAAAAAAATTAAAAAAATTAAAAATTAAAATTGATGAGCAATAGCCCACTAAAAGTGGACGCTGAAGATCATCATTAGGCTTCCTCTGCAAGTCGACCTAATGCTTAACTATTAGGGCGACTTTATCGCCCTAAAGAGTAGGTAAAAAAATAAAAAATAAAAAATTAAAATTGATGAGCAATAGCGTCCACTAAAAGTGGACGTGAAGATCATCATTAGGGTCGACTCAAAGTCGACCTAATGTAACTATTAGGGGCGATAAAGTCGCCCTAAAGAGTAGGTAAAAAAATTAAAAAAATTAAAAATTAAAATTGATGAGCAATAGCGTCCACTAAAAGTGGATGCTGAAGATCATCATTAGGCTTCGACTTTGAAAGTCGACCTAATGTTAACTATTAGGCGACTTTATCGCCCTAAAGAGTAGGTAAAAAAAATAAAAAATAAAAAATTAAAATTGATGAGCAATAGCGTCCACTAAAAGTGGACGAAGATGATCATTAGGGTGGACTCAAAGTCGACCTAATGTTAACTATTAGGGCGACTTTATCGCCCTAAAGAGTAGGTAAAAAAATTAAAAAAATTAAAAATAAAATTGATTAGCAATAGCGTCCACTAAAAGTGGACGCTGAAGATGCATCATTAGGGTCGACTTTGAAAGTCGACCCTAATGCTTAACTATTAGGGGCGATAAACTCGACCCTAAAGAGTATGTAAAAAAATAAAAATAAAAATAAAAAAATAAAATTGGTGGGCAATAGCGTCCACTAAAAGTGGACGGTAATACTGAAGTATTAGGGTCGACTTTGAAAGTCGCCCCTAATAGTTAAGTATTAGGGTCGACTTTGTGGACGCTAAAGAGTATGTAGAAAAATAAAAATAAAATAAAATTAATGGTCTAAAAAAAATGAAATTATAAATTATAAATTTTATAAAATTTATAAAATTATAAAATTATAAATTATAAATTTTCTAAAAAATAAAAATAAACTTTTATAAAATTATAAATTCTCTCTTAATTTGAAATTAAAACTTTTATAAAATTAAACTCTAATAAAAAATGAAAAATTAGTTCGATCGAACATTCAGTTCAACTCTAAGTATTTTATATTATATTAGTGTATTAGTTATAAAATGTTATTTCCCAAAAATTTACCTCCGATAATATGTCATTATTTATTTTATATAAATTATCAGATATTTGATCGATCGTGATAGGATCAAATGATTGATCAAACTTCAAACAAATTAAAGGTTCGTTTAAACATCCGTTTGGTCCTAGTGCATTTGTTCGATCGATCATGATAGAATGAATGATCGATCAAACTTGAAACAATTTAAATTGAAAGATTGATTGAATATCCGATCAATCATAATGAATTAATTCGATTGATTGTGATAAGATCAAATGATTGAAACAATTGAAATTGAAATTGAATTAATTCGATTGATCGTGATAGGATTAAATGATCAATCAAACATCCGATCAATCCCAATGAATTAGTTCGATTGTTCGTGATAAGATCAAATGTTTGATCGAACATCCGATCGATCCTAGTGAATTAGTTCGATTGATTGTGATAAGATCAAATGATCGATCAAACATCTGATCGATCATAGTGAATTAGTTCGATTGATTGTGATAGGATCAAACATCTGATCAAAAATCCGATCAATTCAAGTGAACTAGTTCGATTGATCGTGATAGAATCAAATGATCAATCAAATGTTTGATCGAAAATCCGATCGATCAAACATCCAATCGATCCTAGTGAATTAGTTTGATTGATCGTGATAAGATCAAGCATCTGATCGAAAATCCAATCGATCCTAGTGAATTAGTTCGATTGATCGTAATAGAATCAATTGATCGATCAAACATCCGATTGATCTTAATGAATTAGTTAGATTGATCATGATAAGATCAATTGATCGATCAAACTGAATACAATTGAAGGTTCAATCGAACATTCAATTGAAGGTTCAATCGAACATTCAATTGAACTATAAGCTTTTTATATTATCTTAGTGCATTAGTTATATTATCTTTGGATTTTGTATTGATCTTATAATTAATTATAAGATAAATATCAACTTAATGATCTTTATTATAAAAATTTATTAAACGGAAATTATTAGTTAATATTATAATAATAAAAACATATTACAGGAGAAAATAAAGAAAAACAAAAATAAATAAAATAAATAAAAATTAAAAAATTATAAGTATAATTTTTTTTTTTTAAAAAAAATAAATTTGAGGCTCATTAGGGGCGACTATTGAGTGCGAAAAAAAAGCGCCATCCAGTGGCGGGTATCTGAAATTTTCGGATCAAAAATTTCATAAACCGCGTCTTTTTTTTCCCCAAACCTTCAAAACACCAGAATCCTCCTAACACCCCTCTCACTCACCTCCCTCATAACTCTCACTCTCAATCTCTCTACCGCTGCTCTCCCAAACTTTAACCGACGAAAGCTTTCATACAAGGCTTTGCTGAGAAGCTGAAAGAGGGAGAGAGAGAGAGGGGGAGAGAGAAAGAAAGAGAGAGGGGAGAGAGGGTGGATCGTTCGGGGAAACCAGAGAAGAAAAAGAAAAAGAAGGGGAGAAAAATCCTCGAGGTAACCTCTTTAAACTTTAAATTTTTGCAATTTTTGTGGCCGGTGTTCTTGTTGTTGTAGAAGATTTGGATTAGTTTTTGATAATATTGAATTTGCTTGAGGTGGATTTCGGTTGCTGAGAAGAGTGGTGTGACCTTGATTTTTATTATTTCTCATTTTTGTTGGGTTAGATTTTGTAGTTGACTTTGATTTGTGTTTGGAGATTTATGTTGAGTATCTCAAATCTGAATTGGGTAATTCTAATTTGGCGTTGGGAACCCACGGATTTCATTGCGGCATTCAGTCATATATGTAGTTTCAGGCTTTAATCACCAATGTGCACGTTCTTATTTGCTCTTAAGCATTTCTCTGACTTTATTTTGTCAAGAGTTTGCAATGCAGTGTGGGTTACTCTCTGTTTGGTTTCTGAGAAAGTGGTTGATGTTCCTTGTTCCGAACGAGGAGATGTTTATTGACCAACCAAATAATTGTATTAGAAATGGGTGCCAAGTTATTCATCAAAAGGAAAAAGGGTTATTAATTGCATTGATAATGGTGATGATAATGTGGCAATGATATTAGTTCTTGTGTCCATCATTGTTATATAATAATTTTTGGAATGGTAGATTGTGTTGGTTGTGGAGAATATGATTGTGAAATCTTTGTAATTATCACATTCTGATGTAATTCAACCATTTTTCTTCCAAATGGAACTATCTGGCAGATGATGGAGGCTAACGAAATCTTGAACCCTGTGAAAAGAATTGGTGATGTTCCAGGTTTGTTGCTTTTTCTTACATTGCTTTTCTGGTTATATGTGTTTTAGTAGCAGTTTGCTTGTTTATCATCCTATAATATTTGATTTTGACTTTTGCA